>PVKE010041364.1:0-14198 GCA_004027555.1 Craseonycteris thonglongyai | reverse complement strand
GGTTCTTTTTCTTTCTTTCTTTTTTTTTTTCTTCCAGATATAAAAACTCTCTGACCTAGTTAACTTATGAATTCTTAAGAAGGCCGTTAAGTGATTGTATGAAAGCTGGGAGATAGAGAGAGAGGGATATGAATATTTTCTGATTCGAAGGACTTTTCCAATGAGAAGGACTTTTCGTGTCAGTTCACTAGAGTCAGTATTGTATAGGGATTGAGAGCGTAGTTTCTGAAGTTGGAGTTCCTGGGTTCTCAATACAGTTTGTTACTTACTGTGCGACCTTTGCCTAGTCACTGAATCTTACTGTGCCATCACATTTTCATCATCTGTTAAATGGGACTGTTTTGAGTATTGAATGAATTAATTTAGTGGTTCACAAGTGCTCAATAAATATTAATGATTACTGTTGTTACAGTTGATTTTATCTTTGATACTAACTGTGTCTTGACATTGGCAAGCACATTATATTTGTGACCCTCAGTGAAAGGAGAATTTAGATTATAGTTAAAATTCATGAAATTCTGATAGGATCTGCCCTGGATCACTGTATATCACACTTATAAGAATTGTTTTGAATTCAAAGTTATTGTGAAACTCCCTTGTTTAATAATTGAAAGATAAAAAGCCCACTTATTTTCTAGCGTCTTCAAAAATAAATGAAAAAAATCCACCAAGTTGGCCTCTTTCCTTCTCTTTGAAAACAAGTATATTGAAGAGCCAGTCTTGTTACCTAATGAACCAAGAACTCAAACCTTGGATTTCATTACTGTTATGATGCTAGATCCCACCAGAGTCTCTTATCAAATGTGGCCTCATTAAGTGCAAAAGGCAATGTACTTCCCCATTAAATTGTGCTGAGCTTAACTTCAGGCTGACATGAGCCAAAATGAAATGTAATTATTTAAAATCTGTTCCAATCAGAATGGTAGTTGCACATCACAGATAGATATAAACACATGCAAAGCAACTCGGGAATCCTCATTTATCCAGGCTATATTCTGAAATATACTGAATATCAAACCTCTTTAATGAGGCTTTGTCAATAATAAAAACTTAATATGAAACAACTCCAGTGTGTTATCCTGTTTTGAATAAATCACCACTAAGGCTCACTCGATAAACTGCCACCCCCCCCACTTCTGTTGAAGATAGAACTGTTTATAAACAGATTACAGTGTAATTTATACTTCTAGGTAGCCAAGAATTTTGTAAACCATTTTATAACCTTGGAAAACGGAAAGGCACATTGCTTTCTAATAATAATTGTTAACACTTGCTCTATAGCAGAAATAGTTTTAGTGCTGTGTATGTGTTAACAGACTCATTTAATCTGTTTTATAGAGGAGGAAATAGAAGTCCAGGGAGACTATGCCATTTACCTAAGATGATATAGCGAGTGAGTGATAGAGCTGAATTCACATCCAGGTAGTTTAATTTGGGTCTGTGGTTGTAACCACTAAACTGCTATTATCTCTAAATTTCTCCTTAATTATATCAGTTTCCTTAAGGCAGAGGGACGCTAAGCACTGAAGAGTGGGATTGAAACCATAGAATACAAGTTTGTGTCTGGTGATATTTATGTCTTATTTTGTTTCTCAGTAAGGAAAAATATGATGGAAAATGCAACCCAATTTGGAAATAGGAGAACCAGCTTACAGGAGGTTGTAAAACTTGCCTGAGGGGATCTGGAACAGGTGCAAGCCTCTGACTTGCTCTGTTTCTTGGCTACGGTCACTAGAGAATGTGTATTCCATTGACAGCCATTAATGGCTGTAGGGGATAGAAATAACTAGGAGACAATTAGTGATTCCTGAGGGAAGTGACAGAACATGACATGCTTGCAGGGTGAAAGCAGGGTTTCAGAGATCTAGCTTGTGGTATTAACTGCATTGGTAACCTCAGCTTAAAACAAGATTAATGATGTATTTTAAAATGACATCCCCAAAGTATCTTATTATTCAATTCTTGAGTTCCAAGTATCCATATTAGAATCCATATTTTTCATTCCTGAGATCTTTTTTTAGAGGGAAAGAAATGATACATGGACAATCCAAAAAATTTTATGTAGTCTTATCAGAAAGCATAGTGCTTCTGTATTTCCTTGATGTTGAAAGTATAGCATTAATTTATATCAGAAACAATGACTCTTAAATAGACATATTACATGCAAAACAAGCTAAAATACCAACACAGATTGGAAAATAAAAATCATTTATAATCCCACTGTTCAGAAACTATCAGTTAATATTTTTCCTATGCATATTTATAGTTACAAAAACTTTGGGATCACATGCATCTAATGTTTTGAATCTTGTATTTTGCTTTATATGAACACTTCTCTAGATTAATATATATACATATATGTGTAGATATATATATATATATATTTTTTTTTTTGTATTTTGGGTTTGAAAACACTATCGAATGAGTGAATAATAACTCACTGAACATTGTACCATAACTTATGTGCTCTTCTTGTTGGGTGATTAGATTGTTTATAGATATTAATTATTTTCAGCAATGTCTTTATGCATGAATCTTTGGATTTTTTAGGATAGTCATTCTTTGGATAGGCATTCATTTTCAAAAACTGTAGTTTAAAATAAAGTCTTTAATATCTAATTTTGTTTTACAGAAATTTCTTACTGATTTTTTGTTTTGTCAGCTGTATAAAATGATGTCTGTTTTACCAAATTTTCATCATCATAAATAACTTTCTATATTTAAATGCTGGAGCATTATCATTAAAGTGCTTAATTAATTTACTAGGCCAACCATCACATCCTGTTCAGTTTTCATTTCTTAAAAAATGTTTGTCACATGTGCTTCTTCTTTTGCAAATGAATTGTTTGCTTATATCCTTTGTCTAATATCTAAAATATTAAGGAAGTGTTCGCTACTGCATGTTATGAGCAAAATGTTGGATAATCTGAACAAATTTGTTGAAAACAAAAAGTACTAAGTGCCAATCAAACAACTACACAAGAGTTAAAAAAATTTTTTTTAGTAATGTTCATCAAGACTGCTTTAAAAAAAATGAAATATGTGGAAAGATTTAGTCAGAAGAAATAACGTGCTTATAATATCATATAAAAGGTCATAAAATACAAATAGGACAGAATTATAGTCTATAATTTTAGAAGAAGGGAAAAACATTCTTTGTATATACAAGAGCTTTCTTGAAAGCATTTATGGAATATGAAAAATAGAGGCATTTATGACTGGATTTTTTCCATATGTCTTTGTATAACTGAGTCTTATTTACTACTCAATGTATAATCCATTGCATTATAACAACTTGGAAGAGAAAAAAAATAAGTGAGATACCAAAGTTGTACAGCATTTTCAAATGTCTTTTTCCATATCCAACCCCATGGGTTAACAGTCTAATGGCTTCTCTGACCCTGTTCACCAAATTAGCTTTCAATTTGTTCAAATACGTCTACAGCTTTGAAGATGTGCATGTTGTTGGAACATTTTTTCCCCCTTAACCCTCCAGTGTTCTTTTTACTTAAACAAAGGACACAGTTTGCTTAGTTGCAAAATTTGTCTGTATTTTTCAGAAATTAATGTGATTCTTCCCAAATCTGAGAACAATGATTTTATTTGGCTTAATTCCAGTGATCTTCAGAAGGAGGAAAAAGCACAAACTGTAAAGAGAGTAATGATTTGCAGAAATCTGCAGGAGGCCTTGGTCCTTGGTCCTGGAGTATTACTGCTGACAATTACACAAATAGTGTTCCTATGCAATTATCCCAGCAATAACCGATAGCAAGCAAAAATTACAGAGGCCTGATGCAATTTATGCCCAGAGGTTCCTATGTAGCACTCTCTTTGAATCAAAATGGCTATTTTTGTTGTTGTTTTATTCTTTCCTTCTGTTCTGTAAAGAAAAGAATCAGTCAACTCCTTAGGAGGATATAATTTCCTTCCATCTAGTTTTAAAAGACATTAGCACAGCAATCACACATCAAGGTGATAGATAAACATGTCTGCTCCTGGGTGCATAAATTGTGAAAATATCAAGTATTATGGGTACCATCTTCCTAGCTTTTGCATTTTGAATAGGATTAACCTTGTACAGTATAGAGTTATGTTTTCTTAAACTGTTTTCTCTTTACAATGGGCAATCAGTTCCATGATTTAACAATATACTGTGTACTGTCAAGTTTTCCTATTGGATGTGAGCACATAGAAAAAAATTCAATTGTTTTGTTTGTATTTTTACATGATTATTGCATTGTTTTTATTTTTAGAATTTCTTCAGTGTCATCATTCAACTAACTACCCTTAATTGAAAACTTCTTGTGTTTACTTTTTTTTATTGTTTTTGATAGAGAGAGACAGAGAGACAGAGAGAAGGGGGAGAGCCCAGATCAGTCTCCATAGTTTCAAGCCATTAGTTTTCTGTGTTTACTCTTTGCTCAGGGGATTACATTTTAGGACATAGGCATTTCAAATCAGATTGGAGGAAAAATTTTTTATTTTCCCTTTTAATGATGCAGGTATTTAATGGTCAAGTGTGAAGGCTGAAAAGTAATAACCTCCAGGTCCATTTAAGAACTCTGGCAGCCATTTTAACAAAAACTAAATGCAACTGCAAAATGGAAGATGGGGTAAGTAACACATGTGCACAAAATTCCCCCAGAGGTATCCCTCTGTCAAAAATGACTAGAGACTGAAAGTTAGTTTTAATGAAGCTGCTTTTAGAAATTCTTCAGACTTTGATGGAAAAAGACAGAACTAGGCAAACAAACCTATTTCTCTCTTTATGCATGGAATGGAAAATGGATTCCAGTGGACAAATAGGTTATGTCCTAACTGGAGTTTATTTAAAAAAAAAAAAAATGACATCCCAAAGGATTGGGAATTTGGTAGTGTTTTACATGTTTTTCTCTTGTTTTCTTTCCCTGAGGGAGATGTTGGGCATTTGTTGCTGATTATATCTATTAGGAAAACAGAAACAATCTAGTAATTTTCTGTATTTATATGCTGAGGCAGAAATTGCCTGGTACATGGTTACTGCTAAATAAATACTTGTTAGATTAGACATTATTTGGCATAGTCTTGGTTTAAAGCCTGGGCCAGTTTCATAACTATTTTGCTTATTGGGACTATATCCAGGTTTTATTCCTAGTCCAGGATGAGTCTTAAAGGAATGAGCAGCTCTTCAGAAAGTTTTTTCAGGGAGCTGATTTAGCATATACAGTTAACCTTGTGTATCCATGGGTTCTGCATCTGTGGGTTCATCAACTGCAGATTAAAAATATTAGAAAAAAGAGTCACTTGTTGCTGATGTGTGCTGATGGTCATGCCTGTGATGACTGCATCTGTACTGAACATGCACAGAGTATTTTTCTTGTTATTGTTAACTAAACAACACAACATAGCATTATTTACATAACGTTTACATGTATTAGTTATTATAAGTAATCTAGAGATGATCTAAATTACACGGGAGGATGGGCATAAGTTATATGAAATACTGTGCCATTTTATATAAGGGACTAGAGCATCTAAGGATTTTGCTATCTGCTTTTGGTCCTGGAGCCAATCCTCCTTGGATATCAAGGCACAGCTATATGTTATAATCCAGCTGATGGTTGATTTATCTACTCAATATTCTCTTTGTCATTCTGTTTTCCATCTAGCCTATCTTCATGAATCATCAAGAACCAACTGGATACCATGTTCATAAAAGGGAATCAGTGCCGTTGAGTCATGATTGTTGTAGCAAGTTTCTGTTTCATAAAAACTAGGAAGTGTATGGGTCATCCCTAGTTGAGATGTATTACTATTTTCTTATCTTCATATAGTTCTCTGGTTAGTGTTGGGATTTCCTGGGGCACTGGGAAAGCTTTTTACTCATATTTCCAAGTGCGCTTCTTAGAAGAAATTTTTTGTTTAATTCCAGAATTTAGTATCAAATCTCCAAAGAGCTGAAAAGGTCATATTAGTAGCCAGGGTGTGATTTTAATTCACAAAGCCTTTAAAAATTCACAAAGTAGTCAGGGTGTAACCTAAGCTTGTTAAGAGCTAAAATCTTGGTCCCAACAGGATATGGGACCAAAGAGGCTTGAAAAATGAAGGAAGAAAGAAAGAAAGAAAAAAATAAATAAAAAAGATTATGGAAATGTTTGCATTCTATCCTTGTTTAGGTGTTAGCTTTCTGGCATTTAGGATGACACTGAAATTGTCTAAAAATACAATAATAGCCATGAGCAGTTTTTCTGTCTAATGAGACATATTCGATCCAAACCTGGAGATGATGTATTCTTCAGTGGAGGAGAGAGGTAACCACATGGTGTAAGCTCAGCTTACATCCATCAGGATGAGCCCATCGGTTCTCTTTGAATTTGAAGTTGAAGGTGTGCTCATAGGGAAATACATGCTTGGGTGTTTGTAGGTAGATAAGTGAGTGGGCATCCTCAGCACCGTGAATTGTGATATAAAAAGGCTGTCTGGAAAAAAATCTAGCCATAAATGCCTTTATTATTCATAATACATGGCTGGATACTTTTCAGACAGCTCTGGTATAAATACCCCTAAAATAGAAGGATTCTTATTCTATTAGTATTTATTATTTGCATTTTCCTCATACTTTCACATCCTTTCTTGTTTTCACAATTCGGGAAAAGTAAAATAGCATTTGGGAAGAAACAAGGCATGTTTTTCATTGTTGTTTTTTTTTTTAATGTTAATAATAAACAGAGCATGGGTGATTTATTTTCTGCCTCTTTAGCTATTTTAATGTTAAATCCTCTTATACCCCTAGGAAGACTTTTTGTTTAAAATGGTGTAGTCTGGTTACTAGAACAACAGGGTTTGTAGTGGTTTATGAAGGAGAATTTAAAAAATTTTAGAAAGTGGAAAAATTGTAAGACCTCAGCTTTTCTAACTCAGTTTAAAATTTTACTTGATTCCACTAGAATTCCTGAAGGGTATCTCAAATTGGTGTAAAAGTGCTGTGATTTCCTGCTTTACATGGAGTTCAAGTCCCTTTTGGTTCCAGATATACCGGTATCTAGATGCCATTTCCTTCCACACTGGGCAATAGGAAAGGCTAGCCCTTGGATGGCAGTGTGGTAGGGCCCACAGTTTGACTGTTTCTGATAAGGTATCAGTCCTCAATAGAGGGCACTGAATGAAAAGATAGCACACAGCCCAACTATGCTGGTGTTAAGCACCTGTGGTTTGAGTGGTCAGGAGTGAACATAGTGCACTGGGAAAAAGTGACAGACAACAGAGAGACTGAACTCCAGTGGGAGTTATTTTCTGCTCAGCACTCCGTTGGCGGCTACATTTGTGAATCAACTAAGAGAAGTTTTTATTGATATGGTCACTTGGCCTTTAGTTCCCATTTAGAAGTCTGTCTCTTTGATGGATGTGTAAGGAATCCTCTTAGACACCTCTGACAGAAGACACCCGGCAGAAGATATGACTAGATTTTGAGAAATCCTGATGCCACAAAAGAGATAACACAGACTGCTGAGTAAAACACAGCAAGCCAGTTTGTAAAGAGACCATACTGCATTGTGTGACAGAGGTGCGTAAGTCACTGCTCAGCCTGCTTGTCTTTGAGGGCTGGAGAGAAGGCTTCTGTCTGAAAGGAGAAAAGAAAAACTTTCCCAAGGCCAAAGCACAGCAGCTTGTAAAAGCTTTTAGTAGAGATTTGTTGACCCCTTGTCCCGATCTCCCCAACCTTATTTCTTTGTTCTTCTTGGCAAGGACCCTTTCCGCTAGAATTTAGGCAGTCCTCTCCACAGGTCTTGTCTGTGACCTGTTCATTACTAGTTTTGACTTTTCACATACAACATTTCTAACTTCTAGAATGTATCCTCTGCCTGCCGTTTGTCTGTATACTCTATTTTTGCTCTCTTTCAAAAATCTGCCTTCAGTCTAACTTTGGGGAAGCATTTCGTAACTGAGTTGGTTCTGGCTAAGTACTCCCTTCTTAGGCTTTCCTCTGTGTTTGGAACTGATGGTTTAAGCTGCTATAATTTTTAACTGCTGCATGGGGGTTGAATATTTGGTAACTGTATTTTGGTTGATTCTGTATATGGGCAGTCATTCTCTCCAAATATACTGTCCCCACCTGAACACAGAAACCTGTGTACTTTAGTAATGTATTCTACCCGGGACAGAGCAGTGATTGCCAAACAGCAGGCACTAAGTACCTGTTATGGTTATAGATCCTAACAGAAGATGTGTCTTTCTGACAGACGCAGTTAGAGAAGGTAAATATTGAGAAAGTAGGGGGAAAAAAGAGTGATTACATAAAGTGCTGTGCTCTGGGTATCTACTGCTGCATAACAAATTATGACAAAATGTTGTGACTTGACACTATAATAGCCATTTAGGCAAGATTTCAAAGCAACTGCTTAAGTCTGTTCCAAATAGAATGAGATGGGCTCACTTGACTGGCCTGGAGGATCTTTCTCTTGGACTTTTCACTCATCGGGGAGGCAAGTTGGCTGTGGTTATTGTCTGGGAGGGAGTTCAGCTGCGAGTATTGGCTGGGGGCCTTGGATTCTCTCCATGTGGCTACCTCCACAAGGTTACTTGTGCTTCCTAACAGCATGGTAGATGGGTTACATGGTGGCAGAAAGACTGTTCCAAAAGGCAGGAAGTAAAGCTAACAGACCAGCGAGTGAAGGGCTACTCCTAGAACTGGTTTAGTCTTACTTTATCAGAAACAAATTCTACCTCTTCATGGGCTAGTTGCATGGCTATGTTGGAGAAGACCACATGTGATGGGGGATATTATTTTGACCATATTTGTAAAATATATTCTGCCATGTGCTACTTTACTAATGAAACAACACAGTCATGTTACATAAAAGGGGAGAAGCCCTTCGATAGTGAATTCTTCCCAATATCAATGGTAGTTAACATTTATTTATTTGTTACTCTGTGTCAGACACTGGGCTAAAAGATTTATATATGATCGCTCATTTGATGCTCACAATTATGAGGTGGACGTTTCTTATTGTCTCCAGTGGTTAGATGAAGAAATTGAGACACAAGGTCATAACTATTAAAAGGCAAAGGCAAGATGTTAATCCAAGTGGGTCTAACCCCGGAACTGACACTCTTTTGTCCTCTGTTCAATTACTATATAGAATGAAGCACTGTGATGTAGCACAGAGACACAGAAACACTAGCACTCAATAGTTCAGGGATTAAGAACTTGGGTTTGGAATCATGTGCTTATGGGGTAATTGAAACCTCTGATTATTACACAGCATGACTGTATGTATATCCTTTTGCTTTTATCAGAGTCTTAAAAGTTAGGCATTGTGTACTCTTGAATGTTAAAAAAACCAACAAATAAAGAATGTGATTAGTTCCCCCTTTTCTTAAGGCAGTCTTACTCTTAAGTATCTCACAAGATTAATTAACTTCATTCTTTAAAACCTTCAGAAAGAGGCATGCATCTTACACTGGGGGCACATCTGTTTAGGGCCTGTGGCTCCATCAAAAATCCCAGTCTCTCTTTTGCAATTCTTAGAATTTTACGTAAATTATGGACCCCTCTCCTCAGGATTCAGTTTTCTGGTTTGTAGAATAGGGCTAATGACATTTAAGGATTGAAAGGACAAAATAATATACAGTGTGTAATGTACCTGGCAGTAATATGTTTTCATCGGTGTTATTTCCTTTAAATGTACTTAGAGTGTTGCGCAGAATTGATGCAGTAAAATCATTTCCTTCTTAAGTAGCTGTTACCCTCTAAAGGCAGGACAAATCCCCAAAGAAATCCATTTACGAAATCACTTACATGAGGCTACATAAACACTCTAGTTCATGTTTCACTATTCAGTAGTGTGCTAGGCTCCATATTTCCCTTCTCATATGAAAGCATCCTGCAGTTTTAATACCAAGTGAAGGGATACAGAAAATCAATCCATGCAATTGTTTCTTTACGTTCTGATCAGTTCTTCCCAGGTTATTTCCAGCTTCTAATGGACTTAATTCTTTCTGTGTGGATCAATACCCCTCCCAACCCCATCCCACCCAGTCTTATCAAAAGAAAGGCTCGAAATGCTTCACACACTTAAAAAGGCTCACTATTAAATTTCTCTCCTGTCTTCTCCAATCTACTATGTTCTTAATAAAATCTGTGAGAGCTTTTCGTTTGAAGTTTACATCTGAAGTGCTTTAATTTTAAATTCTTACTATTACTTAGGTTTTGGATGTTGTTTTTTATTATTAGCTTTCATGAAGCAGAATTTTCTCTGTATTTTTAAGGAACAGACAGGAACATATGATTTGGGGAGGCGGGACCTCCTGTATGCAATGGCGTTGGAACTTGTCATTCTTCCGGAGTGCTTTTTCTTCAGTGCCCACCTGGACACCCTTCTAGTCTTGAAGAGTTAGAGCAGCTGAGGTTTGAGAGAGAAGGTGAATGAAGGGTTAAGTCAGAAATAGGCTTTTGATTTTATCTTTTCATGTTTTTAATATCTGGGAGACAAGGGAGCCAATAAAATTGGGTTACTATTTGGAATGATGTATATTAACAATATTTCCAGTTTAGTCTATTTCTTTGTTCTCAGGACCTATTCTTACAGGTAGGTTCACTTCTTCAAAATTTTGAAGGTGGCTGAGCAGGATCTTATATCTCCTAGAACCCAGTCACCTATGAACCAAACCCTTTTCCTTTATGTGACTGTTACTGATAGCTAATAACTTTTTTGTTTCTCTTTGTTAGTTTTTTATTAAGTTTCATCAACCTACAGCAGAATTGAAGTTATTTTAGTTGGAATGGATTGTTCGAACTTCCTAGCTCACTTGCTCTCTTTTCCTTTTGTTTCAGCAATCACTACCATTCTTTTTGTTGATTCTCTATTTTGCTATAGTTTTTTTCCCCTGTATTTGGTTGGTTCTGGGAGTTATATGAAAAAGAAACAAAACATTAGAATATTGATCACATCTATTAATTTTAGGACATCAGTATAAACAAAAATTTTTCATTGATTAGAAACCATGTCTTTTTTTTCTTCTATTACCTCCTTTGTGGCTTAGAGCATCTGCATTTAGCTTTTTTTTTTTAGATTGTCAAGCCATGCTTTTGTCATATGTGTTTTCATTAAAATGCACAACCAGACAAACTCATTATTTGGATCCCAAAATTTAATAAAAATATAAATGCTTTCGATTCCCATTTTTTTCCTAATTCCTCAAGAGACACAGTGGTGGACTTATTTTGAGAATACTAATTTTTCTCTCTGAGCCGAGTTCCCTAAAACTTTCAGCAGTTAAGTCCATAGGTATGAGTTTTTTCCCCTCATGTAGATGTAATTGTTCTATTTAGTGTTAGAGAACTTGATTTGGTTCTGGTGCCTAAGCAGAGACAAATGTCGCTCCTATGAATTTAGGTTTATAAATTTTATCTCAGGATCTTCCAGATAACTCTCCAGAGACATAGATTTTAGTCATAAAAACTCAAATATTTTAATGATATGTGATGTCACCAGTTTGAAGTGGGCATGGCATTCTGGGCCAGTTCTTAACTTGCTTGCTAACTCTGATCCATTTGTAATGGTTGCTGGAAGCATTGGGTTTCTGGAACCACAGCCAGCTGGCACGAGAAATGGTGAAGATTGATAAATTTCCTCTCTTTCTTACATAAAGAGAAAAATGGTTATGAGAGAGCCGTACATTCACCATCTTTATTGTACCCTTTCATTGTTTATTAAGAAAACAAGGAAGAGCTCATTTTCATTTTATTAGATGCCTCAGCTACAAAACAGGATCCCACTTGAAAGGTTAACATAACACATTTCTAAACATCTGAACACTCATTTGACTTCAACATATATTGTATAGTCAGGTCAAATAAAAAGTAACAGCACTTGCAGAAGTTGATCATTATCAAAAGATTAGAGGTTGTGAAGTTTGATTTCTCAGACCTAATCTTCTCCTTTCATGAAACCAAAGGCAGTCACAGGCCTGCTTTACTCCTCGGCAGTAGACACTTCAAAGACTGCTGACGTTTGAAAACCAGAGAAGCTGAACACTCTCTAAAGAATGCATTCTAATTCTAGAAAAAGCTGATCTGATACGTACTCGCATGACTGTATTTGACGTGATATGCGGAAAGGGAGTATGCTTTGCAGTCCCAGAGATGCGCTCATTTTGGAAGCAGCCCCTTTTAACAACCTTTATTATTTCTGTTGCGCCCTCCAATGGTAGGTTGTTGGCAAGTATTTATTACGCTGGTTGCTGTGTGAGAGCTACATTCCTTTTCCAAGGCAGTGGAGCCCTGAGGGCATATCAGAGAAAGCGGGAAAGGGAGAGGAGACTGGGATGAGAGGTCTGGTTCTGTAACTTCCTTCCAGGCCATTAGCTGATGTATTAGATTGGCTTTTCTCCACCTTTTGTGTCTAACTCTCCTGGCAGAGTTGTTGAATTCTGTGCAGCCACTTTCAGCAATCTCCTCAGGTCAGGGGGCTTTTCTTTGGCATTTAGCTCCCTGGTGCTTAAACAAAACCTCAATTTGCTAAGGTTTTTAACACGAGAAGTGTGTGCTCTCCTTATCTGTTTTTATTATTTCTGCCATCCATTGTTATTCATAACACATCTGGCTGCAGGTTATGGCATTTCACCAAACTAACCTCTGTTACCTCTCCTAGGGTTTAGGAAGCTGTCCCCTCTGAATTGAAATATTAATGATCATAAGTCCAACAACAGCCCCTCTGCTTTTTGAGTAATGTAATTCTAAGCCGAAGGGCAGCAGCTCCAATTATATCTGTAGGAGTCTCAGGTACTCTCCCGGTAGGCTACACAGATGCACGCACAGGGACTCAGCCAGGCGCTGATACATGTAACTCGATGCTTCCATGTACTTGGGTATACTGTGGCTCTAAAAGAGAAAAATGGTTCTAGCAAGAAGATTTGGTCGGTGAGGGAGAACCAGTCACAATTGCTGAGCTAGGTGTGTAGGGAATTGCCCCGAGAAGCATGGTGAGGTCTCCTCACCTCTTCTAATAACACTCAGTTTCAGAGATGAGGGAAGCCTGCGTGGCTCCCTCTCTCTCAATTTCTCCTCACTCCTCTGGGCTGTTTTCAGTAATTAGAATAGTGTACCAAGAAATATAGGAATGGACTTTTTTTTTCCCCCCAGCTCACCTACCACCTGAGAAACAGGCCCTCTGTGTCAGAGGACATTCAGCCCAAGGGTGAAAACAAATGAGCAAAGATTACAAAATAGGTCTAGTCACATGGTGTAGGGAGCCCATGGCAGAAACAGATCCACAGACTGAATCTTCTGAGGCTGACTTTTCTGCTAGACTCCTCCCTAACTCCAGGCTGACAGGCAAAAGTCTTAGACTATTAGAGGGCACAGATTTTGTGATGGTCCCCGAGTTCTCAACAGGAAGAAAGGAGAAAGAAAAGGGAAAGCAAAAAAAAAAAAACAAACAAAAAACAAACCCTGAGGTATTTACATAAGAAGAGAGTTGTCTCAAAATACAAAAACTACAGAAAATGGGAAAACAAAAATAATTGCCAGGAAACAAACAGATAAAAACAAAACTAATCAATGTATGATTAAATGACTAAATGAGAGAGATAATGACACTGCATGCCTGAAGAACCATTCCACATGCTTGATATATATTGATTGTGATTCTTGTAACAACCTTATAGAAAGGGAATATGTTATGTCTATTGTACAGATGAGGAATGGGAGGTACACAAAATTTAAATAACTTGCTAAAGATCAACATTATAGTCTTCACCTTTATATTTCAGCTTCCTCCTGAAAGATAAAAGAGTTTTTCTAAGAAAAGTTTGAGCATTTGGCTAAACAGAGAAGATTGGTCCTCAAAATTGATAGAATTGGGAATGCCAAGATAGCTCAACAGGTTGAGTGCTTGCCTTGCAATTGTGACGTCCAGGGGTTGAAACCCAACCTCAACCCTTGAAAAACTCAGATGCTGAAGTGTGGTACAACTGGTCACATCCACCTGTGTGGAATGAAACCATGTCACAACTAGTGATGTACAACTATGGAGACTGCTCTGGGCCCTCCCCTTTTCTCTCTCTCTCTCTCTCTCTCTCTCTCTCAAGAAAAAAGATTTGATAGAATTAAATTAGGCAGATGAATAGTATTAACAAAAGTACTATAAGGGGACCTTATAGATTCATGGGTTTTAAATGCTGGTCAATTTTCTTAAAGTAATTAATGAAATTACTTT
>PVKE010041363.1:0-14192 GCA_004027555.1 Craseonycteris thonglongyai | reverse complement strand
CCCCCCCCCCCCCCCCCGGGGAAACTGCACTGCGGAGCTGGTGTGGCCCTGGGGGCCCTGGTTCTTTCATGTCCCTTCAGCCCATTTACCCTTGGCGTCCCCACTCCTATTCTCAAACCTCACTGGTGGCAAAGCCCCTTTCTCACCCATGGGAGAGAATGTATTTCTAGATCTTTAGAAGGCTAATTTAGGGGTTAAAAAAAAGTCCCATTTCTCATATGATGCAGCCAATCAGGGATTTTAATATTTGTCACCTAGACCTGGAAGTAAAAGCTTGTTGAATGAATCGTGTTTAATGGGATGATAAATTGGTCCCCATGCTTTCTTTACAAAAGTTTTATCTTATCTTGCTGCTGCAAATTAATTTGGTGGACTTCCACAGACTTAATTAAAATACTTAAATTCTAATTGTGTAGTTTGGTTTTATGTGAAGGATAAGAAGCTGGACCTCTTAAGTGTGACTTTAAGAAGCTCTTAAAGGTCCCAGAGAAAAATCGAGAGATGTTAAATTTATGAGTTGAATTTGAGAATGATGGGCTCCACCCCTCAAAATAAATTGACCAAATGAAAGCATCCAAATTCCATTTTATATGTATTGCAGTTTAATGTTTTGTAATTTCTACAGTGCATATTTACTTGGAAGAAGTTTTGAGGCATGGATGAGTCATTTCGAGCCCTTTTTGGATCTTTCCCATGAGTTATGGACTGAGAGGAGAAAAGAAAAAGGAATCGCATCCTATGATGTGCTCTGATATTTATTTTGCTTCTCTGTCTCCCATGGTTCTGATCTTGAAGAGTCTTAAATTATTTGTAGGTCCCTCCCAGTTCTGTGAGCTGGTACTGTGCTGAGAGTAATGTAGTAGAATTGTTATTAACCAAGTATTCTTGAGCATCTACCCTGTGTCAGGCCAGGGAAATATAGTCTGCCCTCAAGAGGCTAATAAATGAGTTGTGAAAGCAGAGAAATGCACATACAATGCTTATTCATATTGATGAGTACAATAATGGAGATTTGGTTGTTGAAGCTTATTTAGTTGGATTTTTGTCCTCAAGAAAGAATGAGGTAAAATTTTCAATGGTTTTTTTTGAAGATTTTATTTAATTCTTTGAGAGAAGGAAAGAGAGAGACAGAGAGAGAGACAGAGAGACAGAGGAGGGACAGGACCCAGAGCAGTCTCCATAGTTCATCATTAGTTGTGACATGGCACAATGGTTTTTTAATCAGGGATCATTTTGTCCAGG
Organism: Craseonycteris thonglongyai; assembly: GCA_004027555.1. Taxonomy (NCBI): domain Eukaryota; kingdom Metazoa; phylum Chordata; class Mammalia; order Chiroptera; family Craseonycteridae; genus Craseonycteris; species Craseonycteris thonglongyai. The sequence continues at coordinate 12,950 of PVKE010041363.1, read as the reverse complement.
TTAAATCCCGTGCTTTGTGTACTTCCGGGTCACTAGAAGGCCAGCAGGTGGGAGCTCATCAGAGATGACACAACTTGTTCTTAATCAGAATCTTTTGCTAACCAGAGCTCCCTCCCCATCCCTGTAATGCAGAGCCTTTTGGGCTGTCTTTAGGGCTATGCTGCTTCATTTAGAATTCATTTCGAAAATGAAAATTTCCAAAACTGGCAGAATATGAGAGTCACTATCACCTAAAATTTTCAGTTAGCTGTAGTGAGTCATAATGGGCAAGGAAAAAAAAAAATTAAACCTCTGAAAGTACTAAAGCAAATTCCACCCCCATCCTCTTAAGCTGCTTTTTAAAGTAAAAAAAATAATAATAATAAATAAAAATTCTTTTTTTCCTCAAATCTATGTTCCAATGTGCAAAGCAAGGCCCGGGATTTGTTCTGTCCACCACTGACCTATTCTTTCTTCAATTCAGCAGGCATTTGTTGAGCGCCTGTTTGTGGCTGGCACTGTGCTGGACATTGGCTGGGATACCCAACCTGGATTAAATATCCACTCCCACTGGTAAACAGCTAGGGTTCCAGGGAGCTGGGTGTTATCTAGTGGGGCAGACAGATGGGTAGGGAAGCTTCCCCGAGCTAGGGTGAGCTCAGGAACAGAAGCACAGAGCACGGGACAGTGTGGCATGAGACTGTAATGGGGATGGTGCCCTTGGACTTGGGCATGTGGTGACCTTGCTGGCATGATGGGGGCCCGGCATTGTTAATAAAACACCAGAGACTATGTTGTGGGGTAGAGTGTACAGAATATCAAACTCAATTGAATTAAGTATTGTTTTCTAAAAGACCATGATTACATCTCTGAGTTCTGGCGTCCATGATGCACTGCTGCTAACTGATGGCTAAATAAAAAACACAGTGCTCTGTTCTAAGGGACGGCTCCAGATCCAGCTCTTTATGGCAACCCCCAAACCATATGCCTCCAGGAAGCATGCCTTGCAGTACAAATTAATCTAAGCAACACTTGCTGTTATAAAAAAGAAAAATTAAATGGTTTAAAAATCTGTTTATCATCTATGTATCTATATATCTATGTATCTATCTCTCTGTCAATCTATTATCTGTCTATCCATCCATTCTCTATATCTATCTGTCTGTCTATCTATCTATCTATCTATCTATCTATCTATCTATCTATCTATCTAATATTCTACTCATCTATTTTTGAGAATAACGTAAGAACCTGGTCTCTGGACTTTAGGACTTCATAACAATAGTATTTATCATATTCAATGTTACACACAGGCACACATACACAACTCTGGAGAAAAGCAGCAAAACACAACTCTTTTCTTGAAATCCTACCTTTCAAAATAATGGTATTATGGAAACACACAGTTTGATCATTGAAGTGATACTTGCCAAAAGTCCCCAGATTTTCAGGACTCCCTTTGCCAGGTTCTACATATGTGTCAGCAGAAATGCTATTCAAACTTTTGGGATACAAAATGAAATAAAATTAAATTAGATCTCTCTAAGTTAAATAACTCAAAAGCATTTTAGAAAGCATTTTTTTCTTAGAGTCTATTTTCCTTTGTGTAGGCCTCATTTGCCTTCATATGGCTATAATTACAAGGGAATTAGAAGAGGGAGCGAGAAAGAACACAATTACTGCAGTTAAAGCTTAGCTAGGAATTACTGCCCTCACTTGTTTTGCTTACAAGAGGGTTTATTGAAGTGCTGGCCATAAATCTTAAGAAACTTTGAAAAATCAATATTTAATTAATTTTTAAGAGCTGAATTTTACCAAGTATGCTTAGTTGTTTTCAAAAGCTAAGATCTATCAATAAGATGGTTAATGAATGGTTAAAATGAAGAAAACAGACAAAAACAAAACCCTGTGTTTTATTTTTGAACTAGGAGAGGAAAGGGGGAATACTAGCTGAGATTGAATGGAAAAGGAAAAGAATACCTTTCCAATAGGGATAAATCTGTACAAAATGAAGTCTGTGGAAGAAGAAATACTTAAAGTATCATTTTTAATAGAATAATACCCTACCCCCTAGTGTTGTTGGCAAAGCAGGAGCTGCTGAACCTCCAAGCCCTGAATCTTGACCCCTAATACTTACCTGACTCTTGGAGGCCTCTGGCTAATTGTGGGGGCTGCCTCCCTGGCTTTGTTAGGGATGGGGTTGGAGGGAGCTGCTGTTTTCAACTTAAAGTTCTAGCCCAAGAGTAGCCATTTGTGACCCACATGGATGGATTTTGAGATTATCATGCTAAGCAAAATAAGTCAGACAGAAGAAGTCAAGAATCATATGACTTCGCTCATATATGGGATATAAAAGTGAAAACAACAAAGGAACAAGACACAAAGTAAACATACAAACAAAAACTCATAGACACAGTTTAGTGGCTATCAGAGGGGAAGCGGAGAAGGGAGTGGATGAAAGGAGAACTGACTCTGGGCGGTGAGCACGCAATGCAACATATAGGTGATATATTACAGAATTGTATACTTGAAACCTATATAATTTTACTAACCAATATCACCCCAATAAATTTAAAAAAAAGAGTAGCCTCTTCCCTTAATTTGCAAAGGCATAGGGGAGGCCAGGGTGACCATTTCAGTGGGATTTTACAAAGGGCTTCCAGTAAGCTCACAGGATTACTGAATAAGAATCACATGGGGAGCTTATTAAAATGCATGTGCCCAAGTGTCAGCTCGAAGACTCTAATGTTACAGATCTGGAGTGGGACCCAAGAATCTGCATTTATAAGTACCTGTCAGGTTCATGAGAATGTAGGCAGACCACACCTTGAGAAATACCATGAGAGAGGCCAGAGTTAGGTTTTAATGGTGTTAGGAAGGTATTACGAGCAAGAACCTGTGAATGTCCCTGTCCTGTTCTGTCATTATGGTGGTTCTTAGGGAGAGCTAACACAAAGAACAAGAGCACATAGGCAATGTCATGCCATTTTAATAAGAATACTCCAGGAAGCTGTCCCTAGAGCAAATGGCTCAGATTTAAGGTCCAGGCATGCTTTGGGGCCCACAGAATTGCCTTGGCCTAACTGTCATCAGGAGGCAGGGTATGGACACATCACCAATGGAGGTGCTGATGTTTAAGGCACAGTAACTTGCCCACTAGTAAACACAGGCCCAATGAACACACTGAGCTCTAATTAGATTAGCAACTTCTTTGTGTCAGTGGGTGGAGAGTAGGAGGTGGGCAAGCAGAGGTATAGTTTATACTTATCTGTGGGAGAACAATAGGAATGAATTATATGAATTAATATGTTGACACATCTAGTTAATATATGTATTCTGCACTAGCATTTTTAGAGAAGACCCAATTCTATTTATTATTATTATTATTATTATTATTATTATTTTCCCCTTTAAACAGTGGTTGTAGGCAAAGTTACTGGGTTGAGAGAAAAATATATAAATTTATAGGCTTTTACTTTTTAAGTTTCCCTCTAAAACAGGGCTGTCCAATTTTTTGGCTTCTTTGGGCTACATCAGAAGAAAAATTGTCTTAGGCCACACATAAAATACACTGACCCTAATGGTAGCTGATGAGCTAAAAAAAAAAAAAAAAAAAAATCTCATAATGTTTTTAAAAAGTTTACGAATTTGTGATGGGCCACATTCGAAGCTGTCTTGGGCTACATACGGCCCATAGGCCTTAGGTTGGGCAAGTGTGCTCTAGAATGTCCACATCCTAGCAGAAGACTCTCATAGTCACTGATGAGACACTAGGGTGATTTTGCCAGGCCATCCCTAGATTACATCAAGAGTAAGGGAGATACTGTATTAGTTAAATACGTGCCACATAATATACTCTTTTCAGATTAAAATTCTAGAAAATCAGTTAAGTAAAGGGATGGGACAAGTGTAGAATTTCTTCTTATGAAGACAATTATTTGCTATTATGTTTTCAAATGAATTAAAGCAATGAACCTCAAAACATCCTTTGCATCTGGAGTGGTCTGTCTGACAGGAAGAGCTGCTGCATGATTTGTGGAGCCCCACGGTGTCTGTGAGTTTTGAGGGATTAGGGGGAAATACCCTTGCTTGGTAAGGCTAATTCCTGGACCACACACTTGTTTTCTCTGGTTTCAGCAGCCTCAGCTGAAACACAGGTCAGAAATTCTTTACAAAGTATATTTACTTAATGTGCGTTGGAAATTAGAGACTTGCTTGACTTCGGTGCATGTTCCCTTTGGTTTCCTTAACTAATTTGATGGATGAGTTAATAGAGGTATTTTGATTAGCTCGGGTGCAGCCTCTTTCCTGACTGGGGCCCTTGCTCTTCCCCCCCCCCCCCCCCCCCCCCACCCCCCGGAGGAAGCTCCTTAGAACAGTGAATCACAAAGAATACTGGCCTGTTAGCAGGGACTATGGATTAGTTTCACTTGACCCCTTAGGAGCTGCTTACCTTGAAGAACACATGCTTCCTATCTGGACCACAGTGGTCCCACATTAACTGCCTGAGATAAGGAATCGATAATCTTGTATCTCTCTCAGACCTACGCCCATGTTTTTATCTCACAACTCCTAATAGGAACCTTGTGAATAAACAGACCTCTGTGTTTTGAGAGCACTCTCCTCCATATCTGGAATGCTCTTATCAGTCTCAGACTCTTGGTCAATTTCTGCTCATCCTCCAAAGCTAACCCACCTCTACAAAGCCTTTCCTGACCCCTCCTTCCTGCTATCTTTGTTCCCTCCTTGTACTCCCCTGCACACTCTGTGCCTATGGCTATAGCAGCCCTTAGCATCCCTTCAAACCTGCCTATTATGTCCACGAGGTTGCTTGTAACCTGGTATTTGGGATGCCTCTGAACATTGCACAGCAATCTTGTGTTTCCCTGGGGAAGGGTGTAGTTAGCAGTGAAGAAGCACATAACTCTCCTGTCATGGTTTTCAGGGATCAGGGAAGCAGTAAGTCCCTACCTGCCATTTATCATCCAATGCTTTAAATTATTCACATGGATTTCCAATCCTTACAGATTGCATGTGATCACATGGGCACAGACAGCCTGGCTACCCACTCTAGCCCTGCAGAGAAGCCCTGGTCGGTTTGTCTCGATGACAGGTTTGGCTTAGCTCATCAAATCCGCAACAAGCAGTGTCGTCTCTACTCTTTAGGGTAAGTACATTTTACAGCAGAAGAAAACAAAAACAGTTCTTCCAGTGGCCAAGGCTTTTTCAGCAACACAAAGTTATGGATGGGTGCAGTGGATAACAGGTGCTGCCCTTTGCCTCCTGCCCTCATTTCAGACTTACCTGTCTGCTATGTAACGGTGGGTACTTGCATCCAGAGGACGCCAAGTGACCAGGGCCACTTTCTCTCCATTTTGCTGGTAGTAAGTTAGCAACCTCAATTTTCAGCGTGATCATGATCCTCTTGGTGAAGCTAATGATTTTCAGCTAGAATTAGAGGATTCTTACTATAAATAGAGAGAAGAATATTAAGAATGGAGCTAGAAAAAAGAAAGAGTAGTGAGGATATTAGAAATTTTATACACAGTTATGACGAGTGACCCAAGGCAAAAGGCCACTGTTGGATTTTTATGTTTTGTGCCAATGGCAAATCTGTGTATACTTTTACATTAAAAAAAAGAAAGAAAGGAAAGGAAACTCTTATGAAAATCATGAGATTTTGTCAGAACTATGGGAAATACTGATATCCAGCTATTCAGGTTGAAAATAACCTATTAATAAATGTACAAATGGTCTTAGAGAGCTTTTTGTAAAGGGGTGAATATGGAGTAATTACTTCACCAAATACTTGTATACCAGTACTCATTGAACAGTCCTGAACTTACAGATTATATATGTCCCAAAAAAGAACAAGAGAGAGTTATTTTTATTTGGAACATCCTGTTCCATAGACTCTTTGTAGCAACTGTGTGGTTAGGGTCTCAGGCAAGATCCCTGAAGTCCCTTATGAGAGTACTGGCGACCCCCAACAAATGTTATATGCTTGTTCCTCACCCATAGCTTTTATCACCTGTATGATTTACATGCAGGCCCGTGAGTGCCAACTGCCATCCAGAATCCTAGATGCATTAGGGGCAGACATTTGGGTGTTGTGGAGGTCTACCTGAAGGTACTGATGTATGGAAGATGACCATCGCTTGTCCAACTTCACCAAACAAGAATTTTTAGTTATAGTCATCGTAGATTGCTATTTTTAACCACAAAAGTTTCAAATAGGAGTTTCAGGGTAATAGAAGCATTCATCTATGGGTTAAATGAGGAGCAATGGTGTGTATTAGTGGAGCTTGGTAAGCAGTAGGCAGTCAGTGTACATTTGCTACATAAATGATTGCCTGAGGTGAGGAGACCAAGGAGGGAAGCTGGTTGTGCTGTGATTTAAATTTGGAGGCTTGGGGCTTAGGAAATAAATTGCTCAGCCAGTTGATTAGAACAGAACTTTTTTTCTGGGAGCCCACCAGCTATGCTTCAAGATTGTGGGAAGAATGCAAAGTTGTGACAATAGAGTTTATTTTATATCATATTAAAAATGTATGAAAGCAGGTCATAAAAATAATTGCATAGTACCACATGCAAATTGGAGATCTCAGCTTGGTCCTATTTTCTTGCTCCAAACTGCTGTTATATTTTGCTTAATATTCTATGCCCTGGAATAATTTCATTTAAAGCATATAATTGAGTAAAGTCAAACTGGGAAAACTGTTCTTGGAGAAATTTTTAAAATCCCTTTTTGTTTTTCTTATACTTCAGAGCCATCAGATAAGATAGTTCTGCTGTAAGATTTCAGATTATCACGTGCAAAAAGGTAGTTCCTTATTTTCATTTAAATGTTCACTATTCAAAATCAACTTTATGAAGAGCAGATAAGAACAGTTGGAGTCCACTGGGAAAAGAAATGAATAAATTATGAGGGCCAGCATTCAATTCAAAACCTGAAAATGCTTAATTGAAAATTGGAAACTAAAGAACATACTTCTTATGCCCCCCAAAAAGGATGCTTTGGACTGTGGCTATGTTGATTGCATGGTACTCAGGATTGAGGGTCCAGACAAGCATCTCCCTTACTCCAGGGAATTGCTTCCATGAGAGGCAGGTAACTAGCTTGCTGACTGCATTTCAATTGGTGCTGAAGGAAGAAAGAAACCCAGGGCAGAAGTGGTGCCCCTGAAATGAGGCGTGAGAACAGAAAATGTGGGCCCTGGGTTCCCAGCATTTGGGAACATTGGGGTAGTCGTGAAAGCGCTAGGGAGGGCAGGTGGAAGATGGGTCACGTGGTCCCTACATCCAGACAGTACATGCTCCAAGCCTCAGGGCTGTGGCAGCAGCAAGACCATGCCAGTGCTATGCCCAGTCATTTCCATCCTAACTGAGGATGATGGATACAGCTGCAACCGGAGTGAGAGGAAGGGATCTGAGGACAAAGGCTGATTGCCCTGTCTTCTGATCTGTCTCTAACCTTCCTTCCATCCCAAGACCTAGAGCTGCTCTCCACTGCACTGTCTCTGATGTCTGAAATTTCTTTACTAGGAGTCAAAGCTTTTTATTTTACAGTTACTGTAAAGGACTTTTTTTCTGGGAAAGAACACTCATTCTGTGTAAAGTTCAGCTGAAAATTGAAATCAGATACTTCTCAGTTTGGAAATAGTGTAGGGCAGGCCAAGTAAGATAGAAAAGATGCTGAAAAAGGAAGGTTACATAATAGAAAAAGAGAAGAGAAATGAGGAGAGGCTGTGGATGCAGATGATATCTACTGGAGAACTTCAGAGGAGGCCTTCCCTGCAAGTTATCTTGTGTGTATAGTGGAGGGATGATGGTGGGGAGTTGGTGGAGAGGGTGGAGGATGAGGAAGATAGTTAAAGTGAAGTGGGGGAAAATCACCTATTTTATCCTTCATATAAAAGATTGTATGTCAAACGTAGAAGTGAAAGTGGAAGAGAAAACTTGAGAAGGGAAAATACATAGGTAAATATTTTTCATTTCTTTAGTTCTGGGGTTGGGGAGAGGGAGGCGGTTGCACCATTTGGTTTCAAGACATAAAATCTCAGCATAAGACAAAAGAATATTTGATAATTGTCACATGGTTAGGTAATGAGAGCCAATATTTGATACAGAAAATCTGGGACTTCCAGTTGCCATGAGCATTTCAAGAGGCATGAATAAGCTCCAGAACCAAAAATTTTCATCTACTAGTTTAATTAGCACAACAGAAGCCCCCAGTATCCACAAATGAGGAATCAGAAAATCACATACTCAAGGATCCTATTAGACAATTATTTTCCTATTCAGCCCCCTATGAAAATTTAATACTGTAGATATACTATATATCTGTTCATGTAATGTATGTGTATTTTATATGTAAAGAGAGTATTTTTTTTTTGCTCCCCAAGAATCAATTATTTTTAAGATTTATTTTTATTGTTTTTGACAGAGAGAGATACAGAGACCACAGAGAGAAGGGGGAGGGCCCAGAACAGTCTCCATAGTTGCACAGCATTGGTTTTTCCACATAGTTTCATTCCACAGGTGTGAGTGGGGCTACACAGGGCAGGAACTGGGCCGGGGTCTCACTCCGGTGAGAACTAAACTGGGGGCACTTCCCAGCTCAGCATATGGGTCCGCAAGGACTGGGGCTAGAATTTGATCCTCAGTCTCTGCGGCTGCAAAGCAAGCGCTTAACTCATTGAGCCATCCCAGCTTCCCCAAGAATCAATTTTTGCTCCCTTAGGAGTGAGAGCATCCCTATTGAGAATGTATTTTAGATGAAATCATCGCATTCCATGCACTGTGTTTTAATAAAAATTAATAATTATAAATTTAATTCACTATTGTATGTCATTTATGCTTTGGAAAACCTATTTCTCTCCCTCTAGTAGTTGGCTGTTTATAGATTTAACTCTAATCATTTTAATAATTAGATAATAGATAATCTAATTACCTATGTCATAATAGATAATCATTCATCCAGATCCTATGGTTCCTGCTGGGATGATGAATGGACAACTGAAACTCCTGGGAAAAACACTAATTAACTTCTTTCAACCCTTCTGCCTTCAATAGTGAGGTTAAAAACTCTTTCTGTATCTGTGCTGATTTTATTTTATTATTTTAGTTTTTTTTTCAACAGCTTTTTTGAGATATAATTTACATACTGCATAGTTCACCCATTTAAAATATAGGATTCAATGATGCTTGGTTACTATGGTCATTTTTACATTTTCATCACTTCCAAAAACAATCCTGTACCCAGTAGCAGCCCAGTTTCTTTCCAACTGTCTTACCCTCTCTCACTAGCTAGTGCTAGGCAACCACGAGTCTACTTTCTGTCTCTAGATTTGCGATTTTGGACATTTCATATAAATGGAAGCATACAATATGTGGCCCTTTGTGACTGGCCTTTTCATAATGTTTTTAAGGTTTATCCACACTGTAGCATGCATCAACGTCATTTCTTTTTATTGCCAAATGATATTCCATTGTATGGATATACTTCATTTTATTTATCCACCCATTAGTTGATGGGCATTTGAGTTGTTTTCACTTTTTGGGTATTAGGAACATGTTGCTATGAAAATTCACGTACAAGGTTTTTGTGGTTATTTGTTTTCATTTCTTTTCAGTATACACATACCATTTTACATTCCCACTAGCAATATATGAGGGTTCCCATTTCTCCACATTGTTGACAACACTTATTATTATTGATCTTTTTGATTATAGGCATCAAAGGGGTATCCACTTCACAGCCACTAGCAGATCTGAAGTGATATCTCATTGAGGTTTTGTTTTGTTTCTCCCTATTGAATAATAATCTTGAGCATCTGTTCATGTATTTTTAAAAGAATAACCAAGTATCTAAACAGTGCCACATTCATCCCTTTAACCCTTCGGTAGTCACTCTTCCCCACCAGAAAAGTAAGGTGAAGATTACAGTGTTCTGAGCTGTGTGGGTTCATTAGGAGGTTGAAAATAGGTAACAAGATCTCCTGGGTAGAAGGAATGGGAGGGTTTGTGAGAGGAGTGCTGAATGATTTTCTAAGCCAAAGGGATCGAGAGAATTATGACTGAGAGTCACCAGAAGGAGGTTGACATGTCATGGGTCTAGTGAGGAAAAGAGCAATGTAATGGGAGTGAAGGGAGAAGACAAGGCAAATAAGTGAGTTAAAAATGTCCAAGTGGGCAGGCCCGGATGGCTCAGAGAGTTGAGTGCTCACTTTGCAGCCCCGGGACCAAGGATTCAATCCTGACCCCAGCCTGTGCCAACCCATATGCTGAACTGGGGTGGGCTTCCCATGCGGGAGGCCCCCAGCCCAGTTCTCCCCCAGCGTGGCCCCCGCCCACTTGCGTCGAATGAGACCATGTTGAGGGCTAATGATGTACAACTATAGATACTGCTCTGGGCTCTCCCCCTTCTCTCTGTCTCTATCGAAAACAATAAAATAAATCTTAAAAAATAAGAAAAAAAAAGAATGCGCAAGTGGCAGATCTCTGCACTGAAGACTTATTTTCATTAATTAGCACCAGGTAACTAATTGTTATCCTGTGAGCTAGTATACTTCTAAATGATGGAATAGTCTGAAGTAGTAGTGTCTAAGAAAATGAAGTATTTTTGCACTGGGTTCAGGTTTGGCCAATGTGTTATAGATACTCTGTGGGATTTTGGTATCTTAAATCACATCTAATTATAGTATTTTGGATAGAGATGTCTTAATCACCCTTTTTAAAACCACCTTTTCAGTTAATTTTATATTTTTCATTCAAATTGAATGATGCTTTAAATCAAATTGGTGCTTTAATCAAAGTGATGAACCTTATATCATTAAATAAGTGAAATTTCTGAATAAATTAAAATTTTATAAGTATATGAATTTTCCACACGATGTGCTACCTATTGGGTCCTTAAATATAATTTCTTTTTCCTGTCATGTGAATTTTAGGTGAGGCACCTCTTTTGCGACTTGATTACTAGATCCAGTAGACCCATACATTTGCCTTTTTTTAACTGTACTATTTTAAAATATACTCTATTTCTAAGAAACCAGCTCTTGTCTTTAAGTCAAACTGCATGCACAGCACTGTGCCCATTAGAATGGAGACAAATTGCCTCATTAGTAGAATGCACCTCTCTCTAAGTAAAGTGATCCTGGGGCTTATATTTTTGATATATTCTGAGAAAATCTCTTAAGATGGTTGTATCATCTTCTTTGTTTCATTGCTACTATGGTTTACATCTTTTTAAAAAAACCAATTTGATATGTTTTGATGTGTTTGAGCCTGTGATTCTCTGCTGTCGCTTATCCAGCTTTTAGCTATAATGCTTTTTGTGAAAGAAGGTTGATTGAATGTGTACAGTTGACATGGGTTAAAATAGGAGAAGGCTTGATATAATTAAGAAAATTGGCTTTGGAACTGTCATTTTGTCAATCCAACACTTTTTGCTTCATTACACGTTTTTGTTGATTTGCATCCTCTTTTGTTACAGTCTGGGAAGTGATGATACCCATTTTGAGGTTAGCATGGCCAACAATGGGTGCGAAGTGCATCGATTTGACCCTAGTGTTAAATCAGCTCATATTCTGGAGAGTCAGCGCCTTTGGTATCACCGTTTGTCCATTGACTGGCGGGACCCCCATCCAGCTATTGCTGCCCTCAAGCCACATAGCAATACCAGAAAACTGGGAACCATTCTGAATGAATTTGGGCATCACAAAGTAAGTTCTTTTTTTTTTTAATTTCATAATTAAATAAAGTGAATAAACTCATAAACTTTTTTTTTTTTTAATGCCAACCAGTTTTGGATAGTTGAAGGTCCAGAATTTAACCTTCATTACTGATCACACATCATTATTTATACTCAGCACTTGTAGACATAAGATTTTGGCAAGGATAGAGATATTTAAATTGATTTGAAAGTTTTAGTTGCTGTTGAGTAGTGCTAAGTAGGGTTTTGGCTAAGACTGGGCAAGGAGACTAAGAAACCTATTTCTGGACTTGACTCCAGAGTACACATTTCCGTTTTGCTATTGATTTAAAATTTCCAGACAGAGGAAACTACTTATGTCAGTCTCAAATACAAAAAGTAATCAGAGCGAGGTTCAGGTTTGATAACAGATTGCTTGTGTATTATGTTTCTCACTGTTGTAACAACTATTTTGAGTCTCCTGACTCTTAAAGGTCAGAAAATATATGTAATTTTGATTGAAATGTACTTTGTGAAATTGAATGGACATTATGTGTGTTGCAACTAATATAATTATGTCAAAAGATGTCAAATCTCTACAAATATTTTATTGTGAGTGGATAGCAAGCAAGAGACTCAAACTTTGAACTGTGTGCCTTCAAAGCAATTGTTAGTGTAGAGCTGAGCTAATTGCAGTCTGTAGGCAGATACTAGAGAAATTCTCCTGAGTGCAGTTGAATTATGTTTGCTTGCCAGGGCTTCTTAGGCTTGGCCTATCTTGGCCTATTATTCCCAGTCAGAGATGGCATGTAATTTAGAACATGCCAGAAAAGGTATTTCTGAAAATCAGTGTACATGAAATTCAATTTTCAACATGAGTTTGCTGCTTGCTATATAATAAAAGGGCTTTTTTTCTGTAGTCTTCTTCTTCCTTTATCTCCTTTAAAAAAAAAGAAAAGAAAAAGCCCAACTCCCTTTAATTGGACAGTAGGAGCTCCTTCAAGAACAACTTCAAATAATTTACTGGGTTTTTTTTTAACATGTAATTAACTATTGATTTGTATTTTGCTTTGCCCCTGAGAATAACTATCATTTAATAGTTAAGAGCCTTCAGCGATAAGAAATGATGAAATACAGTCATTTCTGGCAACATGGATGGACCTAGAGACCATTTTATTAAGTGAAATAAGTCAGAATGAAAGAATCCGGAAATATATGACCTCACTTATAGGTGGAATATAAAACTGAAAGTTACAAAGACACAGAGACCTATGGA
>PVKE010041362.1:0-14199 GCA_004027555.1 Craseonycteris thonglongyai | reverse complement strand
AAGATGTAAACAGAAGGCTAGGGCAAAGGGACAGGAGAGGAACAGAAGGAAGGAAAAGACATAGGTAATTTTTAATATAAATGAAACCTATTCTTTAACAAAATTAAAAGATTGGATACATACAGTCAGTGCCATTGTGTAATAAAATTTATGTTCTAGGAATCTTAAGATGTCATTTAATAAGTATAATGTTTCAAGTAGGTGAAAAAATGGATTCGTAAATAGTTAGATCATGATTACAAGGTCATATATTGTTAGTGGAAAAGGAAGTATTTAGCTATTCTAACTCTCATGAGAGGGTTCGATCTACTGCAGTGTTTTGGTAAATATGATATGAGATACAGATGCACATATTTACACTTATTCTCTACACATTAGCATAAAAAACACTGCCCTGTTTTCACTTCAACTTTGTTACCCCTCAGAGGTAACCAATTTTTTCAACTGTTAGACACTGCACTAACTTTACTACTATTTCCATATTTTAAAATATATTTTATCTCTAGTTTTTGCTTTTTCAATCTTAAGCTTTAGGTGTTGATCTCCTACTGTGAAAGATAATTCAGCTGAACCAAAAACACACTTCCCATCTCTCATTCTTCCAACTCTGTTATATCATAATTTTGATGAATATTCTATGTGCGTTGCAAATTAGGTTTCTTCTTGATTCTTTTCATTGCTTGCTTAAGTTTCAACTTATCTGGGTCTGCTGATTTATAATTGCTTGTTCTTCTGTTTTCCAACATGCAAAATTTTGTGGCTATGTTGCCTGTTCTCTCATTTCATTTGTCCTTGTGCAAGTATGATTATTCTTTAAACATATCTCATTGCTAGTCTGTGTCTGTGGTAAATATATGTTCAATATGTCATGTTTTCCCAGATATCCTTTTACTTTCTTAGTATCCATCAGAAATCTGAGACAAAGCTATACTACAGCTTTCACTTGGAGAGGAGCAATGCCTTGAGGATAATCAGAACTCCAAGTAAGGTAAATACAGTAACAAATAAACAGTGCGTTTTGTAAATGAATTTAGAATGTGGAGAATTTGGCTGTGCTGCCAAATTTGTTCAACGGTAACTCCTTTTTTTTTTTTTTTTTTAAGTTTGATTGGTTTGAACTTCGTATTAAAATGGCTTAAAAACATGTTTCGAAAAGTTTTTCACAAAAGTTGATTTAAATTAATGTTGGTTACCTGATATCATAACTCATTTAGACAAATAGTGATAACCTGCAAAATTATAAAACTGAGATTGATACTGTCTTTTAAATCAACTCAAAATAAAGGCTATGTCTCATTCAAGATAGAAAATGAAATACTAGTGTAGAAATATTGAATTTTTTAATGCTTAGCAAATTACTGATTCATATTTGTTAGACTCAGTAGTTTATGCAAAGATATAAATTTGGTTTAAATGTTCAGTCGCTGGAGATTTTGTAAGAAAGCCATGCTTCATAGATGCTAGCAAATTATGGGAGATAGTTACAGGTCATTTGAACCTACCAAGATTGTATACATTTCTTTTCTTTCATTTGCAGCTATGACTTCTGGCATGTCAAATTTTGACATTCATAATCTATTACATTAAAATTAGGCCTTTTAAATATTTGAATGTATAACTCTTGAAATTTTTCTTTTTAAAATATAAAATTATCATCAATAGTAATAAAGATTTGAATTGTATTTTTCAGGGACAAAAAATAAATACATCTGAAGAACTCATTCACGTTTAGATAGATTTTTCAGCCATTCCTTGAACATGTATAAGGTAATTCATTTATTCAGCTAGCATTTATTGAAAATATCCAGCTAGCATTTATTGAAAATATCCAACAACAGAGATAATGTCATTAGCCCTATTGATGCAAAGAATGACAAAGGAGCTTGGAGTTTAAGAGAAATGTCATTGTTGACATTCTTTGTCATAAAGTAGAGTGTGGAAAATATTTCCTATGTTTTCACATTTCCATGAGGAAGTTAATGTAGAGCAGGAGCTGTGTTGAGGAATGCATGTTGACTTTGGAGCTATTGAAGCACAAATTTAAAACTTGACTTTGGCACTTACTCTGACTGGTTGAGCTTGGAAATGTCTCACATTTTTCTAAGTCGCAATTTCTACAGACATAAGTATCCTATAGGCTTGTTGTTTGGATTAAATGATATAACATATGTGAAAATACCAGACATGTAGTAAAGCTTAGGAGTTTCCTCTTTTCCTTTCATAGATTTTGGCATGGACAGTATCTCAATATAGCATTAGCTCCCTGGGCAAAGAATCACCACTGAAGCACCAACAATTATAATAAGAACCCTATTAAAAAAAAATCAGAACTAGAAGAGACTTGACAAATTATTAATATAAAATCCATCTCTTTTAATATCACTTATCTCATAGTCACACAGCTAAGGACAAAGCCAAGATAGGACTCAGATTCCTAAGGGTTATGTTTTTTTATCTTTATAATAGAAAAGACATTTAAATGGTGGTTAAGTATAAATAAACAAGATAAAAATAACTCTTTGGGCATTTTAATACCATTCTAAAGAATACTTTTAATTCTATGCCTTACTATGTCTTATGAATGTTGAAAAATCTTTGACCTTGAGTTTTGGAGATTTAAGTAACTAAAAATAATTCACCAGATGTTTGTGCTATTGTTTCCTAACTCTCTTTTGAAATTATCATGGTTAATATAGGATGCTTACTACCAGTGCAGTGTGTTAAGTCAGAAACCGTAAGCAGCACCAGAAGGCAATTTTCAATATTGCTTCAAATGTTTAACTCAGTTAGTAGTTGGCTACTTTTACAATCATTCTCTCTCATACTCTTCTGAAATCTCTTCCTCTTATCCAAAAACAAAACAAAGCAAAACAAAAAACAAACAAAACTGTCAGGCTGCTTCTGTTCAAATCAACTTCAGATACCTGGGTGAGAAAAGAAAAACCTGATCAATTGTAGGAACATGTTGCTGATGGACCGACCGTAAAGCTTTGGAGAGTAATGGAACACTAGCTAATTGCAGCTTTCTTGTACTAATTTTTAAACACAGATAACAATAGGCTGTGGTTTTAAGAACTTTCTAAGATACACAGACAGATTTGGAATCTGCTAGTTGTCAGGTCAATCCCTCAGTTATGCTGGGTCTTATTAAAACAATCACAAATCAGACAAAACCTTTTTAAAGGTGGCAATCTTTTAAACTCTTTTCTTAGGAGGTTTTGGGTAAGCATAGCATTTAAGCAGGAGGCCAAGCAGTTCCTTAATCAGTTGCCAAGGCTTTAAAGTGGTTATGACTTCTGTGTAGACCCTGAGATACATTGATGGGCCATTAAATTTTGGGGACCCCTTTCTACCATTTTTGTGTTGTTTTTCACTTGAATAAGAGAAAGTAGCTTCCATTGTGTTAATATTGAAATCATGGTGAAATGAATGCATGCTGGGCCAACTTAAACACTTGTCCTTTAGCAATAAATTCAATTCTTAGACTGCCTACTGTAGAGCAGCCAGAAAATGTTGATTTATGATGAGAATAAAAGAAAAATGGTCTCTGTGGTTATGTTTTGTCCTACAAAGTCATGGTATTCTGGGTATCTTAAAGATAAATTCCTGTTTTAAAGAATGTGCACCCCATCTTGGAATTCTCTCATACTTGAGATAGATTTGCAGACAGTGGAGGGCTTACTCTTGCTTTATTTCCTCTGGATCCTTGCTTTATCAAAAATGAATTATCCTTTCTGATGCATATGAATTATATTATCATCCGTGTACTTCCTCTCTTTAACAAGTTGAAATAAAAGCAATTATCCTATGGCTTCCCTTTTTCATTTCTCTCTTTGGCTTTCTGAGTACAACTAATCAAAATGAAGCAGACATTAGCATTTTCTTCAGCAGACGGTGACCCAGCCTAGAGACAAAAGCATGATTGCCGCTCTCATGTCACCGCCATTCTCTTGCCTAAGTAGGAAACAAATGAGAAATCACCAATTCTCCAAGGGAAGGTGCTTTCAGACTTTTGTATTGATGGGTAAAGTGCTCTAGATTATTGGTCTCTCAAAACACACACACGACTATTCTCGTTTTGGCTGCCGACATGTAAAATACATTGTGCAGCTAACAGGAGAAACCATTTAGAATAAAACAGAATGACACCAGTGAGAGTTCAATGATTACGAAAACAGAGCATTTATGGGGCTCTTTCCCTTCATTGCTCAGATTTATTTGACCTTGTGCTGTACCATTTACATCAGTTGTTGGTTAGACATTTCCTTGTACAACATGGGTGGGTCCTTACAAGCCGGACTTTGGGAAAATTATTACAATTACAGTGACTCTAGTTCTCTCTGCACGTAGGTGTGAGTAGCTGATATAAAGACTTCTATAGTATCTAAAAAAAACCTGAATTGCATTTGAACAGAAGCCTCACTTACCTTCTATCTTGATACCTAAGGTTCCCTAATCTCAGTAGCAAGCACACTGCATGCTGGAAGCCCTCATTGTCAATGTGCTACGTAGTTAGTTACTTGCAGGGAAAGTGCAAACAGCATGCGTACATGCTCACACAGACATGTCCACACACTTTCTTTATTGAACACCAGTGAGCCAGGCACTGCATATCAATGCATTCATGACAGCTCTGTCTCTTTCAATTCTCACAATGGTTCTGTTCCTTCAATTAATAAGTTATGGTGAAGATACTTTTTCTGAGGAAAGGTATTTGTATTCTCATTTAATGTGAGAATCTTAGTTTTCAAAGGTTCTTAGTTCTCATTTAATGTGAGAATCTTAGTTTTCAAAGGTTCTGCCTAAGTGATTGCAGAATGCCAAATTCATGCCACTCTTAATTGTTCCAGCACAGCACAAACCCTCCCCTCCTCCATGCCCAAGACACTAGGGCCTCTTAGGCTGATCAAAACAAAGACTTCTGATATATGACCTTGAGCAAATCTCACCTCATTGCTTATATGCCCCTATATTGTCAGTAAAATTCAGACCTTTATAGGTCTGAGGTTTTTACATCATCCAATGTATAAAGCAGGCTATTTGCAAGGCTGCTTTAGCTGAAATAGAAGTGAGGTCCAAGGCCCTGGCTTGGCTTCTATTTACAAAGAGGCATTTCCTTCTATTAAATCACCAGTTGCTAGCTGGTCTATTTGTTGTTGTTGTTGTTTTTGATATATATATTTTTTTGTTTGTTTGTTTGGTTTGGTTTTTTTCCTGCTATGTCTTTTTGTTTGGTTTGGTTTTTAGTTTTTAAGATAAATATAGAGTGAAAAAATATAATATTAAAATATAAATCTTACCTAGGATTTGCAATGCACAGTCAGTTCTGCTGTAATGACATATATGTGTTCCTAAAAAATTATCATGCTAGGAAAAGTCACATAAAACCACAGTGCTTATTAAACAAAATGGGATTAGGGACCCTGAGGATTCCTTCCTGACCCTGTATATGGCCATTAACCCAACTGTCCATAGTGATCGTGTCAATGTGCACTGAGGCAGTTATTATAGCTATGTTCCCACTGCCATTTCTTTGTTTCTCTTTTCCATCTAATGAGAACAGAGTCCTCTGAGACTTTGAAAACTGAGTTTCTGCCTTTCTCCACAAATTTCATTTACAGACAGTTAGACCTAAATTCCTAGGGACTGATAACAAAAGATATTGGGTAATACAACTAGCATTAGTAAGAATGATTACAATGCACCAAGGATTATGAGAAGTTCTTTATATCCATTGTTTCATTTTGTCCTCACAACAGTCTATAAGGTATGAATTTTTATTCTCCATTTAACAGTTGTATAAATGAAGGCTTAGAGAGGTTTAGTGATTTGATCCAAATCTATATGGGAGGTAGATGGCTAACTTGGAGATGAACCCTCTATGTGCTTTGATACCTGACTGATGTACTCTGAACCCTACACTAAGCCATGCTACTTCTTGAGAAGAGCCCTGGATAACTCAAGTTGCAGCCTAAGACATTTTCAGTTACTTCTATAACTGATCACACTCACTTTCTGCTCTAGCGCCTCTTGCGGATTGGATGTCCTTTCCCTCTGCCAACCTTCTTGCTTCTTCTCCAGCTACCAACTGCCTCATCTTTCCAAACAAGATGTCCAGTATTTTGGGGACTGAGCTTCAGATCAGTGACCTTCACTGATATGTCTAGTCTGCCTGACTTTACCCCAGAGTCTTCTCTGTCACTTAATTGGCTAGCTTGGTTCTTACCTAATCCTGGGTTTGTTCTCCCATTGGGAACCTGGGACCTGACTTTTCTCCTGCCACAGTTTTCCTGAGGGCCCTGGCCTTGCAGGTGATCTACAATAATTCTTAATAAAATCTCTTCTATGTTTAAACCAGAAACAAAGTTCTTCATTTTCTCTGCAGACATAAATGTTTTTCTATCCATGTTGCCTCGGAAGCTTATCTACAAACTAAGGGTGCTGATGGTTCAAGTAACATAGAACAAAGGCAAAGTCTTTTTCTCCAGAATCAGACTTTCCAATCAGCATCTAGTTCTGGCATCAAAGCTTATTTATTCCCCACTATAGTTCAAGGAGCCATATAACCTTCCTGTGGGTATGTAAATTATATGTGTGTCTTCAAGCAGGTTAGTGTTTGATTTCCTTATGAAGGAGAATATTGAGCTTTGAGCAAACCTACGCTACTGAATTGTTCATTTCTGCAGGGAATTCATTAGCTTTGCTATTTCTGTTTTCAAAACCAGGACACCTACTGCCTTTTCACATTCAAAATGATAGTTGTCACAAATAGGTTAATGAACATCATTGGGCTGATTTGGAAAAGTGACAAGATAATTGTGTCATTGACACTAAGAATGGTAGATCGAAGAGAATGACTTAATTGATTCGTACCCTAAACCAGTCTTTTAGAAATCAAATACTTCTCAAGATTTAGGAATGTATGCTCAATTTGTCTTTGGCAGTAGACCTTGTTTTTCCCCTGCTGAACGCTGTAGTGACAACCTGTCTGTCCTCTCTGAGAAGAAGTGCTGGCTTCAAACGACCCTCTCATACAAGTTAGATTTTGTGTTGCTATAATTTCTCTTCTTTTTGTTAGGACATCGGGATTAAATGAAAGTCTTATTCTCGGGGTGGTTGTTTTGGTCACATTGTTTTAGTATAGAACACGACTCCTTTGAGGCATCAAAAATGACAGCAGGCAAACTGTTCAAGCAAAACCAAAGGGCACCGTAAATGTTGAGAAAAGGGAGCAGAGTGGTAATGCACCATCTGTACAAGGCTCCTCTCATTTCCACCTTTATTCTTCAAAATAACTATTTGATGAAATTATGGGTCATAGACACTTCCTCATTGTACTTCATAAACATACCGAAGGAAAAACTAAGATTGTGTGAGAATCTAATTGACAGAAATTTTTTTTACATTCTTTTGTGCTTTGACAAACAATTCTTACCTTACTTACAAGAAAGTAGGGATGCATGGTTTTATGCTAAAAAAAAAAAAAAAAATTGTTGTTTTCTCCCGTATTGTAAATTGAATGATGTGGGTGACAAAAAGTTTTGTGCCTTGTTCCAAGAAATTCCCAAAGCCTAGAGTCTTGGTTAGATTAACACAATCACAGACTTCCTACTGTGCAAAGTAAATCATATTAAATATTCAAATATCTTTTTTTTATTAAAAGGAAACTTGGAGGTCACATTTTACTCTCTTTATTTTACAGATCAATAAACAAATGCAAACTTTGTGAGAGTCAGTGACTTACTGGAATTCACACACTTTTTAGAGGCTGATTGGAATATTAATTGTCCTGTTATTCCCTATGTGATTAACTATTTTCTTCATGAATCTTTATACATTTATGGGCGTTTGATTGTTAAGTAATTTTGCCCCCTGGAACTATGCACATCTGGCAGAAAAAAAGTGGGATGAAATAGTTATTCTCCCACCAATAGAGAGACCCTGATACATTCCCAATTCCTGGCTAATGGGAGGCCCATAGAGGATCCAAGATTCCTTAGAAAAGCACTCAGGGTTAGGCCGAATGCAGGATTAAAAAAAGATAAAGTCAGTCTCTTACATCTTTCCTGTCCTCTTATTTAAGACCTTGATTCAGTTATTGTTCTGCCCTGTCATTTTGAAATTGAATTTGTCTATTTTCCTTTTTAGTTACTGTTATGTTTATATATTTTGAAGATATGTGATTTGGTACATACATATTTGAATTGTTATATCTGCCAGGTGGTTTTATCCTATTGTCATTATAAAAGACTCATTTTTACCTTCAGTAGTGCTTCTTGCCTAAATGGCAATTTTGATATTATAGCTACACAAGCTTTTGGCTTGTTTGGTTAGTATTTTGATGATTTTCCATCTTATACTTTTTCTCCCCTTTTACTTGTAAGTGTACTTTGTTCTTCTGTTTAAGGATGTATGTCATATGCAATTTGTAGTTGTTTTCCTCCAATCTGATATATTTTTCTTTCAATGGAGTGTTTATTCCATTGACATTTATGGATTAGGAATATGTATAGTTAGAGAAATTTTCTACGTCCTTTGTTCATTTTGGGGAGTGGGGTAGGAAACTTTATATTACTCTATTGTTTTTTCTTCAAGATTTATTTTTATTGTTTTTGACATAGAGAGAGAGACAGAGACAGAGAGAAGGGGGAGAACCCAGAGCAGTCTTCATAATTATACATCATTAGTTTCTGATATAGTTTCATTCCACAGGTGGGCTTGAGGCTGTGCAGGGCAGTAACTGGACCAGAGGCTTTCTGCATGGGAGGCACCCCCATACACACACACACAAACACACTGCCACCCACACGCTGGGGGCCTTGTACATGGAAAGTACAGCCAGGGCAGGAGCCGAACTGGGGGCCTCCCACATGGGAAGCTTGCCCTGGTGAGAACTGAACTGGAGGTACACCCCAGTTCAGTATATGGGTCTGCATGGCCCAGGCAGGGCTCCTTGGACCCCAGGGCTTTAAATGTGCGCTCAACCCATGGAACCATCCCAGCATCCCCTACAACCTTGTTTTGATTTTCCAAAATTTATTTTACTAGATCCTCATTGATTGCCATTTGAGAGATTTCCAATTTTTGAATGTTACATACTTATATAATGCTGCAATAAATAATCATTTTCTAGTTTTTATATTGTATTTATAAAATGTGCTGTTGAGATAGATATCTAGAAGTGATATTACTAGATCAAATGGACCATTCATCTGTATTATTGTCAGAAGTTGTCAAATTCTTCTCAATAGGAGAATTATTTTGTATTTCCATTATTGATATACGAGAGTACATATTTTCTGTAGACAATAAACCCAGTTTATTGTCATTTAAAATTTTCCAACTTGATATCTGAGAAATGATACTTAATGGTTTATTTTGCTTTCTTAAACTTGAGTGATGTGAGCATTCTTTCATATGTTTAAGAATTTTTATTTAAGAATTATTATGAAGGTCAGATTTTTTTTTTTTTTGCATACTAGGGTTAAACCTCTGGTATTAAAATTTCACAAGATTATAATCCTTTGTTGAATTAATACGATTGTATTTTATATTGTAAAAAAATTTCAGGAATAGTACACAAAAATAAAACTTCTGTATCACTGAAAGTTTCTGAATTAATTTGTTGATTCAAACTGTTAGCAATTAAGCTTTTTTTCTCCTTATAAAAGTATTATATGCTTTATTATTAGAGAACTCTGTAGAAGTAAAACCCATTATACCAGCAGGAGGCAACATATTTTGGAATGTTTAAGTCTTTCAATCTTTTTTAAACCTTATCTTTCATGGTACTTTTTCAAGTTTTAATAGACTATTTTTTAGTGCACTTTTAGGTTTATGGAAAAATTGAGCAGAAAATACAGAGCATTCCCATGAACATGGAAGATTTTTCTATTTACTTAGAACTTCCTTCTTTGAATTGTAAGAGTTTTGTAATTTTTCTCATTTAGATCTTATATGTACTATATTAGATTTATACCTAAGTGTTTTATTCTTTTTGTTGCTTATGTAAATTATGTTGTATTTTTTATTTTTATTTTCAATTGTTTATTGCTGGTAACTTGAAAAATGAATGACTTTTTTATATTAGCCTTGTATCTTTTTTTTTTTATAATATATTTTTTTAAGTTTTATTTATTTATTTTATTAATTTTTTGACAGAGAGAGGGATACAGAGACAGAGACAGAGAGAAAACAGAACTGGGGGAACTCCCCAGGTCAGCATATGGTTCTGCACAGGCCTGGACAGGATTCAATCCTCCGTCCCCGGCGCTGCAAAGTGAGCTCTTAACCCACTGAGCCATGCTGGCTTTCCCAGCCTTGTATCTTGAAACCTTGCTATTACTCACTATTTACAACAGTTGTTTTATTGATTCTTTGGGGTTTTCTGCAATAGATGATCAAATGATCTGCTAACAAAGTTTTATTTTTTCTTCCCAATCTGTATGCTTACCGGTATTGTTTTTCTGCCTTGTTGCATTACAGAGTAATTTTATTATTTACTAATTAATTTACTAATTTTATTAATTTAATTAATTTTACTAATTTTAGTACAATATTGAGTAGTGAGATGTTTTTTGCCTGATTTCTGTTTTTAGGGAAGAGTGTCTAGTTTCTCACCATTTAGTATGCATTAATTTGTATGTGTTTTATAGAGGTTCTTTGTCAGGTTGAGGAAGTTCCTCTTTATTCCTAATTTGCTGAGAGTTTATATCCTGGATAAATGTTGAACTTTGTTAAAAGTTCTTTCTGCATCTATTAACATGATCATATGATCTTTCTCTACTAATTGATGTTATGAATTATATTGACTTTTGATTGTTAAGCCAGCCTTATTATATGATCTTTTTTTATTAGTTTGTAGATGTGATTAATTATATTAGTTGATATCTGATTGTTAACCAGCCTTATACTGGTATATATAGAATAAATCTCAATTGGTTTTAGTACAAATTTTTCTTTATACATTGTTGAATTTGATTTAGTGATGCTTTGTTAAAAATTGCATCTATAATCATGAGAAATATTTGTAGTTTTTCTTTCTTGATAAGGTTTTAGTCTGATTTTCACATTATGCTAGCTTCACAAATTAGGAATTAATCTCTCTGCTTCTGTATTATGGGACATATTGCAGAAATTTGTATTTCTTCTTCCTTAAGTAGGTAAAATTCAGCAATGTAACCATCTGTGCCTAATGCTTTCCATTTTGGAAGAAACATTAATTATTGATATAATTTCTCTAAAATCCATGTGACAGTCTCTGTGTTTTAATTGATATATGTAGGTCATTAATATTTAAATTGATTATTGATATAGTTGAACTAATACCTTTTATAGCTATAACTGTTTCCTATTTGTTTTTGTTTTCTTTTCCCATTTCTTCCTTTTCTGGTGTTAATTGAGCATTTTCTATTTCATTATTTTGTGCTTTTTTTTTTTTTAAGATTTATTTTACTGTTTGAGAGAATGTGAGAGAGAGAACAAGAGGAAAGGCCCAGAGCAGTCTCCATAGCTGTGCATCATTATTTGTGACACAGTTTCATTCCACACAGGTGGATGTGCAGTGGTACATGGTAGGATCCAAACCAGGGCATCCCCATGAGAGGTGAGAGCCTTTGCCTCTAAGCCATCTTGGCAGTTAGCAGTTGCACCGCAGTTCAGCACATGGGCTTGCGCGGGCCAGGGTCGGGATTTGATCCCTGGACCTCGTGGTTGCAAAGCAAGCACTCAACCTGTTGAGCTATCCTGGCATCCCCTGCTTTTTGGCATCCCTTGCCCTTTTTTTTTTTTTTAACATAAAATCAAACTTTTGAACTATATCATTGTCCTTTCTGAAGACTTTCTTTTAACATTTCTCGTAGGGCAGGTCTGCTGGCAACAAACTTCCTCCATTTTTGTTTGGCTGACTTGATTTCTCTTTTACTTTTGAAAGATAATATTGCTGAATACAGCTTTCTAGGTTAGTTGTTATCTTTTTTCAACGTTTAAATATTTTACTTCACTCTCTTCCTGCTAGCATAATTTCTGAAGAGAATTCTGATGTAATTCTCACCCTTCTTCTGCTATCAGTAAAGTGGGTATGTTTTATGTCTGCCTTCTTTCAAGTTTTCTCTATCTTTGATTTTCTATATCTTAAGTATGATATGCCTATCTATAGATTATTTAATATTTTATCTGCTTTACATTTGAAATTCTAGGATCTGTCATGTGGTATCTGTAATTTTGAAAAATTTTTTAGTAGCTAATACTTCATATATTCTGCATTTCTCCCTCTCTCCCCTCTTTCCAATGTTTCCAAAATGCATGTTAACATTTTGTAATTGTCCTACAGTTATTGGATATTTTGTTCAATTTTTCATTCTATTTTTTTCTCTTTTCAGTTTTGGAAGTTTCTATTGATATATCTTCAAGCTCACTGAGTTTTTTCTCAGCTGTGTTTAGTCTATGAACGAGTCCATCAAAGGGCATTCTTCATTTCTATTTGTTGTGATTTTGATTTTACATTTTAATTATTTCTTAGTGTTTTCATCTCTTTGCTTATATTATCCACCTGTTCTTACATGTTGTCCACTTTTACTATTAGAAAACTTAGCATATGTATTAGTGATTATGAATTCCTGGTCTGATGATTCCAAAATGTCTTCCATATCTGTGTCTTTCTTCTTCCCATCAGCCTATGTTTTGTCCTTTTCACGTGCTTTGTAATTATCATTATTTCTGTAGAAGAATGAACATGTTGTACTTGGTAAAAGTTAGGTAAATAGGATTCTGATGTGACTCTTATCTAGATAGGAATTAGCGTGTATTTACTTCTTGCTGTAGCTGTGCTGACAAATGATAGAATTTTCTCTAGTGTTCTTAGGTTTTATTTGTCTGTTTGTTTGCATTGGCTTTTTAATCTCCCTGTTGTTTTTGGATTTCTTTAGAGACTCTTTGTTGAATAGAGTATGAAACTTGCAATTCTTTCAGCTATAATCCCTAGTTATACAAGAGCCCTATTGATATGGTGGTAAATTTTGGTCAGAGGAGTAGTGTTTTATAGTTCTTTCATTAGGTCTCAATCTGTCAGTAAACCTGTGTGCCTGGGCTGTGATCATTACAAGTACTCCTCAGCTTTCACCCCTACTGCCTTAGATAATGCAGAAAGGCTACAGGGTCTTGGGTTTGGGTATTTCTTTTCTCCCACTTCAAAGACTAGAGAGGCCTGGAGTTTTGGTATTTTCTTCCCTTAGGTCAGTTAGGGTTTGAAAAAAATCAAATGGGTTTGGCTTTGGTAACACAGTTTCCCTTGAGGGTTGACCATTTTTAAGGAGAAGCAAAATCTCTCGGTATATTTCAAAATGGTTACTTTCCCTTCCCCCCGAGAATCAAGTAGAGCTCTAGGAGGTAAAAGTCAAGGAACGGTGGGTACCAGATTAAGGCTGGGCACCAGCAATTTTAATTTTTCAAGCTTGTCCATGCTTAGCCTCTAGTAGTTAGTCAGTTACACTTAATGTGTTCCTATCAGTTACTGACTCCAGCAATGTTTCTGCTCCCAGTCAGATGTGATTTTCTCTAATTTACCTATCTCTCCAAGTTTTGGGAATGGCATTTTGTTCTATGACTACAGTTCTCTAATATTACTTAAAAGAATTATTGATATTCAGTTTGTTCAGTTTATCCTCTTTGTGAAGATAGGAATGAAGACTTCCAAGTTCTTCACATATCTGGCCAAAGTTAATGTATCTTACTGGTTTTTACAAACATTATGAGAAGGATACTAGTTTGTCATATTTATTTCTGGTTTTTTTGCTTTTCCGTTTTCATTTTCTTTTTTTTTTTAATGTACATAAATGTATCATTTGTATAAGAATTTAACACAGAAATTCATACATAATGAGAATTTCAGCATTGCTTGTTAAAAATTGAGTGAATTCCCTTCTAAAATAATAGATTAGAAAACTATATTTGGAATGTAAATTTTTTACTTTTTCTTGACATTTTATATAACTATAAGCTTATATGTAAAAAATTCCTTCTTGAGATACCAATTTAATGTGTTTCTTATAAGTAATTTTTCAGAATTTTCCACATAGGTAAGATAACCAATTATTCTGAAAAATAAATCCCTTGGGGAAAATTTTTTTAATTTTTATAACTAACTTTTCACAATGAACAACATCTATATCAATTATACTGTGTTTTATATCATGTGATTTC
>PVKE010041361.1:0-14205 GCA_004027555.1 Craseonycteris thonglongyai | reverse complement strand
GTGGATTCCCTACTCAGATCCTCATTACTGACTGGTGTATCCTTTCCATCTCTGCTGTGATTGACTGGTCACTACTTACAGCTGCCAGAGATTTCTCTCAGCTCAGTGTAAGCTACCTTGCCTGGAGAATACACTCCGATTCTATTCACTTTAGGACAGACCTTGGCCAGTAATTAAGTGATACAAGTACAAAAGGTCAGCCTCCCTACTTCAGAGTGAGAATATATGATACAGTTTCTGTGCCAGAACTTCTTGGTTGAATCAAATGGAAACAAGTCTCAAGTGAGACCCCAGTCTTTCATGGCCTTTCTCCTGGTCTAACTTAGTATTTTCACTCTTCTTTATTCAAAAGCACTCTCCAAAAAATATTATATATATTATATTATTAATGGTATATATATATATGTATATATATACACATACTATTTTCACTTTTTGTGTATTTAACTTCCATAATTTGTATT
This sequence comes from Craseonycteris thonglongyai, assembly GCA_004027555.1. Taxonomy (NCBI): domain Eukaryota; kingdom Metazoa; phylum Chordata; class Mammalia; order Chiroptera; family Craseonycteridae; genus Craseonycteris; species Craseonycteris thonglongyai. The sequence continues at coordinate 13,741 of PVKE010041361.1, read as the reverse complement.
TAAAAGGATTTTGCCATTTCATATATATTTTTACATATTTTCATATAAAGTTATTTAAATTTCCTTTTTAGTATGTGAAGCATGTGTTTGGGATCACCCTTTTTCATTCCTTACATTAGCCATTTGAGTACATTTTTGTGTTGCTAGGAATATATAAATTTTAATAGTCATTTTAAAGAATAAACATTGAACATTGTAGCTTTTTTCTTTGATTTCCATTTTATGCATTGCAGTTCTTATCTTTATTATTTCCTTTTTTCAATTTGATGTAGGAATATTTTTGCTGTTTTTTTAAACTTCTTGAGATAGATATGTAGCCAATTGATTTTCAGCTTTTCTTATTTTATAATACATATTAATAATTTGCTTAGGCTAATGGGTTATTTTAAAGTAATATTTAAAACTTTGAACATTTAGAAACTGCCTAGTTATATCTATGTTATTTATATCTCACTTAATTCCATTGTGATTAGATAATACAAGTTGTATGACTTTAGTCCTTTGACATTTATTGAGTTTATTTTTTTCTTTCTTTTTTTTAAGATCAACTGAGCTATGGCTCAGTGCATTGCCCAGTTTTGCTAACTTTTTAGGTGCACTTCATGATAATGTATATTCTATAGTTGTTCAGTGCTTTAGGTCAGATTAGATTTAGTGGGTTAATTAAATCAAATTTGCTATTGTGTTATCAAATCTTTATCTTTACTGATATTTTGTCTTGTTCTATTAGTTATCCATGATGATTGTGGATTTCTGTATTTCTCTTTTTAGTTCTTTGAGTTTTAGCATTATATATATTTAGATCTTTAATTGGTACATACACAGGGGTATTTATTACATAATTTTAGTGAATTAATTTTTTTACCTTTAAGCTCAATCTTAAAGCTTTTTTTTGTCTGTGATTGTCTTTAATTTTTTGTAGAATACTTCTATAGTTATGGCAGTTTTATTTTGATTAATATGTGAATGCTATAAAATAAAATAAAATTTAAAAGGTGGGAAGAAAAAGGCGAATACCCTTTTTTAAAGAAGAATGCCAACTACTAAATGCAGAAGTGATGGAAATTTAAAAATCACCATTTTACAACATTTTTGTGACTGAATAAAACAAAAATCATCAATAAATGCTAAAATAATTTGGGGGAATGTTGTTGAGGAACAAGATATTTACATAATTTCAACCATTACCTCACATTAGTTATTAATTTTGAAGTGAAGAGGCTCTCTTACCATTGAAAAATCTGGTGGGCATCATCTTAACCAGATAATCAAAATTAACATTACTAATAATGAGATAAACTAAAAAAAATATACCTATTTGTGTGATGAACTGGATGGAATAACGCATCACTGGTGCAGTTTTTCTTACAAAGATTTTCAAACTAAATGTAAACATGAGAAACCCATCAACCAAATCAAAATGGCAAGACATTTTCCAAAAGGCTGAGGAACTATTTCAGATCGAAAGAGGCTAACAGTGTAGGACAACCAATTGAAAGTCTTGGTGAAATCTGTCAGCTAAAAATTTACCTTCAAGCACAGATTTTTCTGTATCCCATAACTTTTAATATGGAGAAAGAGAGTGCATGCACACATATGTAGCTAAATGTTAAAAACTTGGTTAATTTAGATGAAGGTATATTGTACTTTTCTTGCCACTTTTAGGGACCTTTGACAATAGTTAAAAAAAAGTAAAAATTGATGGGAAAAATCATTTTTAGAAACTAGAAACATTCCAAATATCTGCTAACAATAGACTGGATAAATAAATCATGATATGTCATCCAATGATATCAAGTAAAGCAGTAAAAATAAGTTACGGATACAGGTATCAACATGGATGAATCACAGACATGAAAAAAGTCACCAAATAACATGTCCATCATGAGTCTACTCATGTAAAATTCAAAAACAAGTAATCTGTGTACTATATTTTCACATGGCAAAACTGGAAAAGAAAAGCAGGGTAATGCTAGGCAGTGGGGATGCAATACAGTCATGCAGAGATATATAGAAAGCATCAATGGTACTGGTGGCAATGTATTTCTTAAACTCTGTGGTGAGTATGTAAGTGTTCATGATATTTTTATTGCAAATGATCTATCTAATATACTTTTAATAGGATATAATTCACAATAATTTATAAAAGTTGAGAAATTTCATGGAAATTTGGAGACTGTAAAAATTTAAACAGAAAATGGGACTTGTGAGGTTTTATTATCAAGAGCCATTAAAAAAAAAAAGTGAGTGGCCTTATTCTTTATTTTTTCTGGCAGTTGTTCGTAAGGAGACGGGCAGGGGTACAAAGTATGAGAATGGAAGCTGGATCAAGGAGTCACATTTCTTTTCCTTTAGCTCTGTGTGACAATATCCATGGTGGATGAGTATAGCTTAGAGATGGCTCTTTCTCCCACTTGTGCACTGGCAGTCTTAGTTCCTTGTCCTACCAAATCCAACTCTGATTTATTTAGCCATCTTTTCTATAGTTTGTATTATATGTGATCCTGAAGAAGAAATAGGGCTTGATTCATGTCACAGTGGTCCTTGGATTTTACTTTAAAATACCACTAAAGCTCCTTTTACATTTTTATTGATTAACTTTCTCCTCCACTTAAATTATTTACCATAGTGAAGATTAGTTAAGCACTTCCCTAAATTCTGCATGAAGGAAATATAGAAAATGTATTTTTGAGTTATCTGTATTTATACCAGAAACTTAAAAATAAAGTAGTATTAATAAAGTTAAATCATTTTGTATTATTGCATGTGGGTTTTTATATGCAATTTTAAAGATACCAATGTATAATAGATTATCTTTTGGGACTTGTTTGAATCTTTAGTTTAAGGTGTTATCTATCCCTAAAGAAAATTTATCTCTGTTATTTAAGGATGGACTTCAGGGGTTTTGAAATTTTCTTTCATGAACAGAAAAAAGGGAATAACAATAATTAACTCTTAGGTAGTTTAAGTGCTACCTGATTCTACCAGGTCTAAATTTAAGAGTACTGTAGGAAGGGGTATATCAATTCTTCTGAACACAAACACCTGACTGGAACAGCTGTTTTCAGCTCCAAAATTGGCACTGCAGCTTCTGGGACAGAATTCTCTGCCATGCCTTATTTCTGCATTCTGGTATTCTTAGCAATGGTTTCACCATACCTGCAATGGTAAGGCCTCTTCCAGTTTAATCAAGACTAGCTTATCTGGCACTTTTAAAAGCATATCAAATGTGAAGAAATAATCATTAAGCCTTTTATTTTTATGAAGTCTTCAGAGGTTTATGGGGAAAGGCAACATGCAGTACTTTGTAAATGTCAAATCTCTTTACAGAAATGCGAAGGAGGTATTGCAGGCTGTCATCTGTTCTTCATGCTGCCTACTGACCCCTCATTGGGAGCTACCAATTCTCAAAGATTCTGTGGCCGCTAAAATAAATAGCTCTCTCAGGCACAAAGCAAAATGTTAGACAACATACAGAGGAACAGAACCCACTTTAATTATACTATGCAATGTGTTTCTTAAAGAAGTAGAGATCTGAAGAGTTACACATTGACGGACAGTTCCAGCTGGCAGGCAATGAAGGAGAATGTTTCAAAACGACTGCAGCAAATGACATAAAAAACAAGGGAAGAAAAAGTGAGTGAGTTTCAGGCACTTGAAGAAAGAAAAAGGATGAGGCAGGTTTTGTAGTGCAGAAGAGCAAATGTATGTGAATGCTAAATATAAAAGTCTGGTTGTGTTGCTTACAGGTACTTTTTTTTTTTTTTCAGCTGAAAGAATGGGTCTCAAAATAGAGTGATATGGGAGAGGCAGGTGTGTCTTCATCATCACCTGCCTTATCTTCTGCACTTTCCCACTGGGATTCAGAACACAGTCTCGGGCAAAAAGCTCCCACTGTGTTCTCTAGCATTTTTATTAACGATAGACTGACTATTTCACTAATAAAAGGTCCTGCTTTGCAAGAAATTGTATATGGTCACCTGAGGCATAGATCAAACTATTCATTTATGGAGTAATAAACAGAACAGTGTTAGTCTCACAAGGCCTGATAGTAGTTATGAGGCTTACTGGATATATTGACATTAGGCAAGTTATTGAAGTGCAGTGAACTCCAGTTTTGCCATGTCTAATTATCATGCTTATCAAAAATTTGAACTTGTGGAGCCAGATCGTAATCAGCAGCACAAAAATTTGCATTATGCCAGCTTTGTAGGTCATGGTGTCTTTTTATGAGTCATATTTTTTGATTGTGTACTTGCTAATTGAATTATTGCATTTAAAATCTTTAAATGTCATATTGACCTCCAGTCATTTCTCTTGATTTAGAAGCTCTTCTTGATTTGATTAATTTATTATCAAATTTTTTATTTTAGCAACTATTCTTACTTAACCTTACTTTCTGTACTCAGTACGCAATGATTATTCCATCCTTTTTCATGAATTAACTCCATTAGTTTTATTCTCCCTTGCATATTTTGATTTTTCTAAGAAGTAGTTCTGGTTAGCCTCTAGTTTAATGTATAAAATTTCTTCACACTATCTCTTGTAATTGGTTCTCTGGCTTCACATGAATATAGAACTCCTAGCTCTTTTGACTCTTAACACTAGAAATGTCAGTCTTATACAGTAGTCCTCCCCTATCCATGGGGGATACGTTCCAAGAACTGTGGATGCCTGAAACAGCAGATAGTACCAAACCCTACATCTATATACACACACATATACATATGTATATGTGTGTGTATATATATGTATATGTGTGTATATATGTATATCTGTATGTATCTGTATGTGTATAAATTATGTGTATATGTATATGTGTATGTATATGTGTGTGTATATTTATATTTCTTTTCAGAAAAAAACAGCTATTGTCATTATTACAAGAACACAAGAACAGTTACATATCTGAATACTTTCTAGATAGCATATATATATATATATATATATACTGTTCATGTCTTCCACCCACAAATTTAATGCCTTTTTCATTTTAACTAAGCATTTTTCATGTACTTTTTCCATAACTCTTGCAGTGTGAGGTAGTACAACAGAGTAGCACAAATTTCTTTTCCTTATTTCACAATTTCATGGCTAAAAGATTTCTTCTTACCATAGATCTTAACAAACTAAGCATATATTTTTTCTCTTCTTACTAACTGGAGAACTTTCACCTTTTCATCCAAAGGAAGCACTTTATGGCTTCCCCTTGGTATATCTGAATTGATAGCATCAGTACTCTTGTGCTTTGGGGCCAGTATTTAAAGAAGGATTACTTGAGCACAAGCACTGAAGTACCTCAACAGCCAATCTGATAACCAGCCTTCCTTTCAAGATCAGTGTGTACAATCATATTTTAATTGTTTTTTTTTCTTATTTAGCATTTCTATGTGTTGGGGAAAGCTATCTTTTCCTTCTTTCAATTCAATCTCATAATAGCCAGGTGTCCAAAGATCTTTTCTGATGTTGATATTATTGTTTACTTTCAATTTTCATTAAAGCTATTAAATTAGTTTCAGAAAATTCAAAATATGTTCCTTCCTAAATCTAGGACTGATATCTACATGACCACTGCATTTCCCTCTGTGTTTATTAAAATTCATAGCAGCAAGTAGTGGAAACACAGTCCTTTAAAAATAGGCAGAAAATGAGTGTATTAAAGGATATTGGATAATTCAGTCTTTCTGGGAAGATCAGATCACTACACTTAGAGGATAGGTAGCCAGAAATGACTCACTAACAGAACGTTAGCTCTCCAAAATAGAAGAAAGTATAATTCATCGGAAGAACTAAAAAAAAAATTGGTGCTATATTTTGAAGGGTAAATATCAAGAGACAGAGGGCCATGAGTCAAGCATAGTGAAATAAGCAGGTGCTAGGTCTTATAGGGTGTTATAGGTCAACCTATAGATTTGGGCAATTAAAGTTATTGAAAGATTTTCAGCAAGGAAAAATCATATTGTTAATTACAATTTTAAATAATTACACAATACTTTCCAAAGAATTTAATAAAAAATGACAACGTTTTTATTTTTTCCTTAATATTTAGAGTATTAGGTGCCAAATTTATTTTTCTAAGTCAAATTAAATCGTGGTTGTAAAATCATTTTTCAAGTTTGGTAAGAAGTATAGTATTGATTATCTTCTCTTGCCTGAGGTTGTATGTGGACCCTGAAGAGAATCTTTTGTGCCTACTAAACAGCTCTAGGTTGTACCTGGAAATAAAATAGAACGTGTTTGACCTACCCCTTCCTCCCATCCTGTTATTTCCCCAGAAGCAGGATCACTGTCTGTACAAGGCATTCAAATTCGTGTTGGTCTGTTGGGAGTTCCATCCCTTTGTGCCAGTAATGTCCTTAGGAGTTCTTTAACCAGTGTCAAAACTGGGGTCTAATACTCCCTGAAGCATATGCAACTGTTAGACTATCCAACTAAGTTATCCCCGACCCCCAATTGAACTAGACTGTTGAAAACAATAGACTGTTCAAGATATGCCTTTAAGATACCATTTCTCAACTTTTTCTTTCTGACCTGAAACATAAGATAGTACTTTACTTTTAAAATGCCAGGGACAGTAAAAGGAGAGCACATAGATTATGTATTAAGGCCTGACAACTCTGGGAAAGACTGGACAAAAGTACTTCCTGAAGACTGCATAAGAAAGTTGTTAATGTATACAGGGCTATGGTTACTGCAGATGTTTTATCCCAGTCTGTGACTTGTCTTTTCATGTATGTAATGATGTTGTTCAAAGATCAGGGATTGTTTAATTGTTATAAAGTCTAATTTATTATTTTTAATTGTTCACCATTTTTGTGTTATCTATAAGAAAATTTTGTTTTCCCAAGGTTGTGAAAGTTTTCTTTTATAAGTTTTATGGCTTTAATTTTTGTATGTAGGACCATGATACATTTAAATTTGCTTTTGTCTGAAGTAATAAGCATCATGATTCATTTTTTATATGGCTAAATGGTTATTTCCATAACACTTGTTGAAAATACTATCCTTTATTCATTGAATTACTATAGTACCTTTGCCAAAAAACAATTGATTATATGTGTCCCATTGATCTATATGTCTATTTTTATGCCAATACTGCACTTTCTTAAATACTGTAGTTTTATGGTTAGTCTTGAAAACAGGTAGGGAAAGTCTTCAGAATTCTTTTCAAAAAGTACTTTGGCTATTCTGAGTTTGTGTATTTCCAAGCAAATATTAGAAAATTTATTTTATTTATTTAATTTTTTAATTGATAAATTTATTGGGGTGACATTGGTCGGTAAAATTATATAGGCTCTGGGTGTACAATTCTACAATACATCGTCTATATGTTGCATTGTGTGTTCACCACCCAGAGTCAGTTCTCTTTTCATCACCGTATATTTGATATTCCCTCCTTTTCCCCCCAACCCTTGTCCCCAGTTTCCCTCAGGTAACCACTAACTATTGACTGTGTCCATGAGCCTTTGTTTCTTTGTTGCTTTCAGTTTTATATTACACATGTAAGTGAAGTCATATGGTTCTTGATTTTTCAGTCTGACTTATTTTGCTTAACATGACAATCTCAAGGTCCATCCATGTTGTTCCAAATGGGAATATTTCATCTTTTCTCATTGCTGAGTAACATTCCATGTGTAAATGTATCACATCTTTATCCAGTCATTTGTCAAAGGACACTTTGGTTGTTTCCACAACTTAGCCACCGTGAACAGTGCTGTGATGAACTTTGGGGTACATATGTTTTTGCAGACTAAGGTTTTCAAATTTTTTTGGTAGATACCCAGGAAAGGGATTGCTGGGTCATATGGTAATTCTCTTAAAAAAATTATTAATTTCTGAAAAAAGAACAATTTTCTGGGAATTTGGCATTGTATTAAATCTAGACATCAATTTAAAAGGAATTCATATCTTAACAGTATTTAATTTTCTTATCCATGGACATGACAAATCTGCCCATTTATTAAAGTCTTTAATTTTTTTTTCAGCAATATTGAATCCATTGTACAGGTCTCATAAGTATATTTTATTAAATTTATCCTAACTATTTCATGTTTTGGGGTGTGATTTTAAATGGTCATTATAGATTTAATTCTCTGACTTTTTGTTGCTAATATATAGAAAATAGCTAATTTCTGTAAAGTCTTTTTTTTTCAATATTACCTAACTTAGTTATTAGTATTAATAACTATTTTTAAATTTCTTACATTTTATACATACATCGTTATATCATCTGTGAATAAAGACAACTTTACTTCTTTCTAACCCAACTGTATGCCTGGCATTTTTGTTTTCTTGCCTTGTTTTACTGATGATCTCCAGTTTAATATTGAATAGAGTGGTGAAGTTAAGGACCAAAATAAGTTAATGATTGTGGAAGTGCTATAGTATAATAAATGTTAAGACTATATTTATCATTCCCTATATATGTCAGCAGAAGAGGACAGCAGTCAATAAATATGGGAAAGCTCCTCATAGCATAGCAGATATGTGTTCCTAAAGAGAGTATAATTTACAGTTAGAATTTTTAAAAAGTTCTGATTTGGCCTATGTCACTTTTTAGTTTCAACATTTTAAGTGACTTATTTAAACTTCCAAAGATGTAGTCAAAGGAAGAAAACTATGTTTGCCTCACAACAAGTCCTTGCTATGAATTTTTCACATGCAAGTTACAGAGACACAATTCAGCTATTTTAATTTAAAAACAAATAAATGGAAATGATTTACTGTTGAGAAAATGTGCAATACATCTGGCTCTAGGTCAAAAGGTGCTTTCAGATCTCACCATGTCCCCACTCCTCAGATTTTCTCACCAGGCCCTTTCCATATGGTTGCCAATAGGTCTCTCAGGTTCCTCAACAAAAGGGCAAATGCCTCTTTCTTGATAATTGAACTAACAAGCTCCAGAAGTGACGCAGTAGCCAGATGTCACACTCTCATTGTCCCTGTCTGGGTTGTATGAGCATCCTTGGAATCAGAGGGGAAATTCAGTCCCCAGTTGAATTACTGGCCTGCGAGAAAGAGCGAGAGTGGTGGTTTACCAAAAGAAGACACCATTATTATTATCAAAAGACAGGAGAAGAATGCTGGAAAAGCAAATAAGCCAAAAGCAGCAAAAATAGATCACTACTAAACAAATCGGATTCATTGAAGCAGGGTATTACCAAACACCACCATGACACTTCTCTGGTTCTTAGAATCTGTCGGAGGATTTAAAATACTTTTTTATTTTGTTATTTTTTAAAGATTTATTTTTTTGTTTGAGAGAAAGTAATGAGAGAGAGAGAGAGAGAGAGAGAGAGAGAGAGAGAGAGAGAGAGAGAGAGAGAGAGAGAGAGAGAGAGAGAGAGAAAGAGAAAGGGAGAGGGCCCAGAGCAGTCTCCATAGTTGTTCATCATTACCATAACCGTGACAAGGTTTCGTCACGTAGAAGTGGATGGGGGGCTGGGGGGCATACAGGGCGAGAATGGAACTAGGGCACTCACACATGGGAGGGGAGCACCTTCACTGCCATCCAGTGGTTAACAAAGTTGTGTCACAGTTCATCATGTGGTTTTTGCGTGGACCAGGACTGGGATTTGATCCCTGGACCTCATGGTTGCAAAGCAATCTCTCAACCTGCTGAGCTATTCTGGAATTCCTATACTTGTTAATAATACCGGTCTCTCTCTCATATTTTGATAGAATATGGCATAATGTGGTTCTTCACAAGCATTACATTGAATTTTTTAGAGAAGAACCTTAAGGCTCCAAGATTTTTTGTTATCTTTCACATCTGCATCATATTTTGGTGATCTCTGAACACTTGACATTTTTCTTTTGCTGCAATAAACAGCAATGACACTAAGTTACTCCTTGAGTCACTGCTGTCATGGGGGTGGCTAATAGTGCTGATGACTATACCAGGGCTGTGTGGAAAAGAATCTATCCATTGTCAATATAATGAGAACAGGTACATGGCTGGACACTCTCTGGACAGCCCTTGTATATTATAGCATAGGTTTTAGGTCAGTGACTCTAAGCAGAAGGGTCTTTCCTCCAAAATGGGTATGAAACATGCACCTTATCACAGATCACAAAAAGTACCAATTTGGCAGAAGAGACTAGAGATACAAATTCTTTAGTTCAGAATTTCCTTCACAACCTGTTCTTTTGAAGAGTGCATTAAAGTGAAATAAACAAAGCTTCTGTAAAATCATTGAATTACTATTTAGTTCTTAAATTTTATATTTTAAATATTGAAGAAATGTCTTCATTGGAGCTCAAAATTAAAGAATGGACCACTTCATATTGTCACAGTTTGGAGCATTCCAGCTGGACAATGCTGCTCCTTTAGCTACCCTATTTAAGGATAAGTTTCTTAATGCAGGAAATGGAAACACTATTAGAGAGCATTATACATCCTTATTGTTTATGCCTGTAAGGAATTGTGTAGTTCTCATTTCAGATTATGGGTTCGGGCATTTTCAGCAATTCCCTTGTTGCTTCCCTAAAGCTCTGACTTAAAAAAAAATTTTTTTTATTGCTTTTATATATAACTATCTGGACCATATTTGATATTCAAAGAAGACATTATAGTGCTTTGAGTAGACAAAACCAGAACAAAAAGAACATTATTGTAAGCATTCCTTTATGGATTATTTCCTTTGAGTTACTTCTGAATGACTCAGCCTCTTAAAGAACTCAGAGTCTAGGGCAGGCATGTCTAACCTGTGGCCAGGATGGCTTTGAATACATCCCAACACAAATTCTTAAAACATTATATGTTTTTAATGATCTTATTTTGTTTAGCTCATCAGCTATCATCAGTGTTAATGTATTTTATGTGTGGCCCAAGATAATTCTTTTTCCAATGTGGCTCAGGGAGACCAAAAGGTTGGATACCACTGGTCTAGGGAGTTATTTCTCTATAGCAGTAACAGTGGGTACAGTAGGGTATACTCTAGTACTTGTTCTTCCAGAATTTCCTTCACATTACAGTGAATTTTTTTCTTTTTCCTATAACCCATAGAAAACAGAATGAAAAATAAATAAGTCAAAATAAGAATGGCATGACAGCTAATGCTTAAAAATAGCAGGTCAATGCAAATTTTGATCTCTTCCTAACTGGATAGATGACTTCATTACCAAGAGTTACACCGGAGTCATGAGTTTTAAGTTTGTAGACACGTCTTCACTTTAAATTCTATGCATGACAAATTGAGTTACTCTTTCACTTTGACAAGATCCCTACTTTTATATCAGAATTTGAAGAAGGAAAAGGAAGCAAACTTTTCTCCAGTTGCCATTAGTTAACTATGACCCTGAGAAATAGTATAAAGAAGAATTTGTTAATTTTTATTAGCATTAACATGAAAAATATTGCCAAAAGAGTCTACGATTTCATCATCTCTTAAAATCATATGATCTTTTACAATGCAACATGCTCCCATCATTGTTTTTACTTTACACTCATATTCCAAAGGCTTAACTTTTTCAACATGAACAAAAGCTTCAGGGGCTTATGTGCTTTCATCATGAGGATATACTGATTCACAGACTGTAAAATAATCTTACTTTCTTCCTTTTACTAGCTTTATGTAATTTATGGAACAAATTTTTTTCTTTTACTTATTTTTTTAAAGATTTATTTTTATTGTTTTTGACAGAGAGAGAGATACAGAGACAGAGACAGAGAGAATGGGGAGGGCCCAGAACAGTCTCCATAGTTGCACATCATTTGTTTTTCCACATAGTTTCATTCCACAGGTGGGAGTGGGGCTGCACAGGGCAGGAACTGGGCCGGGTTCTTCACCCCGGTGAGAACTTAACTGGGGGCACTCCCCAGTTTAGCATATGGGTCCACATGGGCTGGGACCGGGATTCGATCCTCAGTCCCCGGGGCTGCAAAGTGAGCACTTAACCCACTGAGCCATCCGGCTTCCCCCTATTTTTTTTTAAATATTTTATTTTTACCCAGTCATTTCTACATAAAAGACATTGAAAAACATTTTTTTTAATTAAAAAGGAATATAAAATGTATCAAAAATTACCTGGCAATTTTGAGTCTAAGTTTTTCCTCTATGTAAAATTGATGTGCATGAGTATCCAAATTAGTAACAAGTTGGTATAATTAGTGAAATATAAACCATTTCCAAGGAGACTAGAATGTCTTTTTTTTATGTCATAGTAGTAATTAGGGTTCTAAAACCAATATACAAAATCATCTTTAACCTTTATTTTATCTGAAATGTAACCGTAAAGTTCAACTTTATATGTAATAATGTTGTCTGAAAAAGTATTTGCTTAGTTCCATTTGAAGATGTCAGGGGTACTTCTCATCCACAATGAATGGTATTAACTCACATCCTTTTCCTAATCATCTCTTTGGTGCATGGTATGATCAGAAGACTCCACCAAAAAGAAATTATGAGTTGTGTTTATGACTGCATGAAATGTGCAAACAGAATGAAAACCAACTACTTTTTCTGGGAAGCTCTGATTCCCAAATGCAAGTACTCTGGAGTCTGGCTCTTGTTTATGAATTCCTGACCTGGGAAGGGGTGTGGTGAGAAACAAGGGACTGTATGCTTAGAGAGCCCAATGGTAGTGTTTAAAAACCCATATCTAATTGTTTATTTCTCTCTGTCTCCTAGTATACGGAACATTTTAGGGCAAGACTGCATTCAGTTCACAATGGTACCCCCAGTTCCAACAACAGTAACTAGCACATAGAAATGTAAAATTAATATTGGTTAATGAACTGAAAATGGAGAGAAACATAAATAGAATGATGAACATAAAAGTTAGGGAATTCCAGTGATAGAGGCTCATGAAACTCAAGAATTCTAAAGATATGGAGGCTTATAGCAGGGGTAGCCAACAAGTCGATCGCGGTCCACCGGTCGATCGCGAGGCCAATTTTGGTCGATTGTCGATGGCTCCCAATGTCTGGGGTGGAATTCCGTGTATCATGGACTTTGAGGCGATTGTAGAAGACAAAACTTTCTAGCAATAGTTTAATGCATTCTGGGAATTTGCCAAGGTCATAAATTCCTAGAATTCTGACAGCCTGACACTGTGATCTCCGTCCACCCAGACAATACATTTTGACTTATGTGTTACACTTGTCACCAGACGCAACGCGTGAACGAAATAGTTACAACTCGACTCATCGAAGAACACAGTCAGTTAGCTTGAATATTTGGTAGTGTCATACGGTAGCTTCTTTTCTTTTGTATTAACAGTATTATTATCAATCAATATTATTTATCCTCGGTGACCACGATGAGTTTCAATTTTTCTTCTGTTTAAAATGTAAGTAACTTTTCTTTGTTTTAAATTAAATTGCTTTTCTTACCTATCTATTTACTTGATAAGTGAGCATTCTCAGCAACAGATCTCTAAACTGCGGTCATTACAGTGAGAGAAAAATAAGGGACAGTATTACAAATATATTAGGAATAACAATAATTCTATTTAAATTAAGAAGTCAGTATTGTAAACCGTAATAAATATATTGTAACTTTAACATACTTCTTGTAAATTTGAATATATCTATATTAGATTTTAATATACTTGTATTGTTGTCCCCAATCTTAATATGCAGTATTGTTATTATTTCTCTCAATGTAACGGAGATAATTGCCGCAGTTCATGAGTTTTTGAATTTTCTAGGAAAATATTTAATTCAATATTTATTCTTTAAACTGTCATATTTCTTTGCATTCTAGTATACCCATGAACATGAGTAGTAAACCCAAAA
>PVKE010041360.1:0-14200 GCA_004027555.1 Craseonycteris thonglongyai | reverse complement strand
GAAGAAGAACATGATGAGGATTTCGAAGGATTTTAAGCTCACAATGCTCCTCTGCCTAGAAAAACCTCTTATCATCCCAGTCAGTCACAAACAAGCGTTTTCTGCAAGTTCTTCATGTAATTTTCTCTCCAGATGATGCCATCATTGTTAATGTTCTGTTTTGGATTTCTTGTTTCTCGGTCAAGTTCATGGCATTGCCATTTGTGAAGAGACCTTCCATTTATCGTATCAATGTACGGTATATTACGGTATGTTCGAAAAATGTCATTCATTAAAAATTTAATTAAAAAAAACAACTGGTGTTGCCTCGGAAGTGGGGGGTAGTCTTATACAGCGAATATAGGCCTAAACCTATGTTTTAACTGTAAAATTAGGGGGTCGTCTTATATGCCCGGTCGTCTTATATGCTGGAAAATACGGTAAGTTTTGGAGACATGTTATACAGCATTGGACAGCTAAGGCAGCCTCTTCTCATTATACTTGTGGACTATGACTGCGATATCTTGTAGCCACTATTAATAGAACTTTGAGAGTGGTCTACAATGCCAGGTTATTTTTTTATAGATGTTGTTTTCGATTTTATTATGTATTTATTTATTTATTTATGGTTTTTGCCTCTTGGTTTCAATTCTACTCTCTCACCTGCTCTAATGGAGCTTTAGCAGCGTCCCTATCCAGCTAACACAGTGTTAAGCTTTGCCAGTAGAGGGTGCTAGAGAGACATTGAAGGAGGACGTTGGCGCCTCTTCCTAGCCCCTTGTCCTGCGTTTTGCTTTCTCTTGGCCCTGCTGCCTGGTTTGTCAGCAGTACCTGTATGGGGACATTCTGTGACGCTCTGCCTTAGCTGGGCACCCAGACCACGGAGACCCTCAGCCAGCACAGAGTCCTGGCTCTGTCCCTGGGATGACCGCCTGTCTGGGTCTTTCTCAACGTGGACACCGTACCTCTCAGGCCTTGCCATTGAGGCAAAGTTCCCCACAGCCCGTCTCTCTCTCTGCAGCCCTCTCACCAGCCTTGACCACCCATGTCCTGGAGGACAGTTTCCCACCGTCCTCCCGTCACGGACACTGTTCACCCCGGGTTTCCTGTGACCTGTCAAGCAAGCCTGCTCCCAACATCCTGACTTCCTCTGCACCCCCACCCTTGCCAGCTATAGCGCCCTGTCCCCAGAGGCCTCTGTCTCACGTCCCCAGGGGCTGTTGCCTGCTTTAGGCTGGGCACCCCAGTGAGCGTCTCAGCCACCTCGTGGGCTACAACCATACTATCTCCAACAAGGCCTGTACTGTCGCCTTGGGAAGGGCCCAAAGCACCTTCTGAGTTTGTCCATCCACAGGCACACTCGCTCAGCCTGGAGTATTCTTTAGAATTCTCTTCATATCTTTATGATTATTCTCCCATTACAATGAACACCTCTTTATATTCAAACGCCCCTGTCCCTTGGTAGGCAAAGGAAGCCTACCCGGCATGCTGGTATTTGCCCAACACTGAAGCTGTAGCTCATGGCGGCTCACATCCTTCCGGCCTTCCAACCCAACCTTGCCCACAGTTGGCAGGGGCCAGAACATAGGCTGAAACTTAGAATTAAAGGTCAATGTTTCTAGGCTAAAATAATAATAATTATTATTACTACATTTAAAAAATAGAAAAAGATTAAAATTACTGTGTGGTTTCTATCTCCTGATTGTAACCTAAGGTGCAATAGTCACCCCATTCTCGATTCTTCTCTTCCTGAAACACCAAGGGCACCAAGTGTGTTCTGGCCTAAGGAGCCAGGAGGTGAAGAGGCATCTGGAACCAGGGTAGCCAGTATTTCTGTCTCAGCCTTGTTCTGTCCAACACCACAGGGTCACCTGTCTGTGTTCTGTTCTTCTCTCTGAGCTGATCAACTTGTTTTGCATCTTGAGGCATTTGGCCGAAGATGGCTACCTTACAATTTCCAAGTTGACCTTGGACCATGCAATGAACAGAGATTAATGAGCATTTCTTGTACGAGCAGGGTGGGATTGGCCCAGTTTGAATCAGGTGTTCTTTCTTAGTGTAATTAGCCAAGGCTGAGGGTGCTGGATCATGTCACATAACAATAGGCCCTTTCTGCTGGTAAATAGGGAGTCAGTTCTAAGGGGATGTGGGCTGGATAGATCTCTTAAAATATATGTCACCACTGATCTGTTAGTGATATAGCACAGATTTGGAAGTCATAGACATTTGTTTTCTCCAAACTTCCACTGTTTATCTTCTTCTTGCAGTGTACTTACAGCATCAGGGATCTGGAAGAATAAATGGTAATTGAGACAAAACAAGAAGAAAGTAGCTAAAAATGAGAGATTATAGATCATTCCATCCATAGGTATATTTGAACTCTACAGAAACCTTTGGGTGCCTGATTCCCCTTGAGAAATGAGAACTTAGCATGAAGAAGAAAATAACTGTTTCAAGCTTTTCTTTCTTTGCATCAAGAAGGAAAAGTCAGGCCTTTTCTCTACCATCTCCTTCCCCCGCCACCCCCCATCCTCTCTAAAGTCCAACTTTCTGGCAGGGGCACAAACAGAGAAGCAATGACTACCTCCAGAAGGAACGAGAGCCACGTAGAAAGGAAGGAGAAAGGCGAGGAGTTAGTGAGCTGTAAGCTGGCTCAAGTTCATGAGATCATTCGAAGCTTGGTGAGTACAAGTGGGAGCTAAGAGTGATGTCAGGAGGCCTCAAAACAGAAAAATGTTTGAAACAGTGAACTTGCCAGATGGTGGAGCCATGGCAACAGTCCTAGTAAAGGGAGATTGAGTGGTCAACCCCAAGCACTGTAAGTAAAGTTTCTCCGAAAAGTGCAGAATGGCTTAGGCGAGTAGTTTGTATGTGTTGGGAGTGCGTGTGTAGAATTAAAATGTTATTAGCTACCTAGTTAACAATCTGGCCACAAAACCGGTTGCTGTAACTAAGATGTTCTGCCTTGATTAACATCATTAATGTAGCAGCTGAAGTATCAGCTGAACTAGGATCTCTGTGGCAAAATAGGGGTCCATTCAAACCTATGTGGGGAAATTTCAAGGCATTTACATGGGGTACTAATGACTTCAATTATAATAGAACACATTACTTAAACCAAGCAAATGATCAGCCTCTGCATATAGAAATGTGAAGGGAGCCTTAATTCACTTACTAATTGTACTTCTCATTTTAAGCGGTACCGTCGATTTGGTTCTGTTAGTGGTTTAGTTGCTGTTTTCTCTTACAAAGTGTCGGGTACCTTATTGGGAATGGTAGGAAGAGGGTAGCTAGAGTATGTACCCAGACCTGGGCATTGGCAGAAAATGTTTCCCTAATACTTGTCGAGATACTTGAGATTCCCTAGTGTCCCGCCAATAAGTCCTCTGTGTAAAATACAATCATGGTTCTTGAGAGGACTGACGGGCACAACTTTAGCGGGCCTCACCCAGGATATGAGCTTACTGCCTCAGTGATACGTGTCAGGCCTGAGTAGAAGGTTGTCTCTCAGGCAGAGGAGCGCCTGGGAGGATGGAACAGAAGATAGGTGTGGTCTGATGGGGGTGTGGGGGCTGCGATGGAAAGGGAGACTCGGAGTGTAAGGGGATGCTATCCATGGGGGGCACGTCCATGGGGGGAGCAGAGGGGTTAGTTCTAGTTTAGTTCCAGGAGTGTTCCCACATCAAGTGCTCACTGTGCTCACTTAGAAGCAAGGAGAAAGCAAGGGTGTTTCTAAGAATCATTTTATGCACGGAATGTTAAAACAAAGAAATGTTTCACTTACTTTGAATGCCAATCTAATCTTAAGGCATATGGTAGATTTTTCATCAGTGTTGTGAATGAGTAACGGAATGTGCTGCTGTGAGGAATTGTGAAATTTCCTTCAGTAGAGATTGTAAATAAATAAATAAATAAATAAATAAATAAATAAATAAACCCGAATAGATAACGTGACACCTTCTGGGCTGCTTATTCTGGAACAAACCCTGAGGAAAGAGTGTCCAAGTTCAGGAATTGGCCGCCAGGAGTCACCGGAAGGATTGAAAGGGCTTCTGAGACAAAGTGTAGTTTTTTGCTCACCCACAAAAAGTGCTGGTTTGGGGGACCTGCGTGCCCACACTTTGTTGCTAGAGAGGCTTCTCACTTAAAATGTTTAGGGTTCTTTTTATATTTAGAGTTGCTTTGTTTCTTCTTTTTTGATCATCAGTTCTTGCTACACCTCTCTGTCATGAAATGAGATTTTCTTTTCTTTTTAATTAAATATATAACTGCTTATCAGGAGGGGATGATTCATTCTTCTGCCCTCAGCTCAAATGTTAGCCCTATCACCAGAAGCCCACTTTAAGTATTCCATCTTCTGTCCCTCTGTTACTCTCTCATATCATCCATTTATTTCATTACTTATTTACTTCTCACCTCACCAGAAAAATAATCAGAGATAACCAACATTTAAATAAATATGCCAGGTATTGTTTTAAGTGCTGTGCATATAGTATTACCTCTTTGAATCTACACAACAACCAAATAAGGTAGATATGCTTCTTCTTCTTCTTTTTAAGTGGAAGACACTGAGAAGTTAAGTGACTTGCCCAAGGTCACACAGGTGTAAAAATAGCATATGTACCCTGTTTCCCCGAAAATAAGACAGTGTCTTATATTAATTTTTGCTCCCAAAGATACGCTAGGTCTTATTTTCGGGGGGATGCCTTTTACGTATTTCAGTGAGAGGCAAAACTGTAAGTAGGTCTTATTTTTGAGGGATGTCTTACTTTCGGGGAAGCACAGTAGTTGGAACTCAGACCTTGGTGGTCTGTTGCCAAAATCCATGCTCTGAATCATTCAGTATGCTACCTGCCCGAAAGTAGGAGCTGGTCTGTGTCCCAGCCCGGAACAATGCCCATGAGTAGTCTGTGTTATATGTTAAATGAATTAGTACATTGTGGTAAATTCAGATGATGGTATGTACTGACATGAAGAGATTTCCACGTGTTGCTAAGTGAATATAGCAAACACAGTATTATTTATAGACATTCTATGTTTGAAAAAAAGTATTTATGTATATAGCATAAACAATATCTATAACGTGTATATATGTATATATGTGTGTACATACGTGTGTGTATATGCACACACACATATATACATATATACACATACATACATACACACACACATATATACATGCTATCTGGAAAAAATCCAGCCATTATCAGTATTACAAGAACAGTTACATGGCTGGATACTTTCCCGTCAGCCCTTGAATAATATCTATGGGGTGCATAAAGAAAACTCTGGAAGACTGAATAGCTCATGATCATCTCTAGAAAATAGGATTGGTGAGGCAAGGAAAAGTTTTTTTAGACACTCTTTGAAAAAAATTTAATAAGTACTTTATAATATAACAAGTTTTAAGGAAAAATTCAAAAGCTTTTGACAAAAATAAATGCCCAATTTCCCTATTTCTCTTGTTTCATACACTCCTGAATTTATATCTTCAAAATACT
Organism: Craseonycteris thonglongyai; assembly: GCA_004027555.1. Classification (NCBI taxonomy): domain Eukaryota; kingdom Metazoa; phylum Chordata; class Mammalia; order Chiroptera; family Craseonycteridae; genus Craseonycteris; species Craseonycteris thonglongyai. The sequence goes on along the minus strand of PVKE010041360.1, from coordinate 8,717 downwards.
AAATACTTTAAAGTCTTAAATTTGGTAGAACTGTGAATGAATTAAAGCAGTAGCTTCTTACTTCATTTGTTCCTAAGCCCTGCAATATTGTTTTGTACAGGATGTCTTTGTTCACTTTTATTCTTTCCTAGGTAGGGGGTAGGGAGTGAGAGAAGCCCTGCATTCTCACAATTGAGAGCTACATTCTCACAATTGAGAGCTACACGTGTCACCCCAGAAATGGTCACATAATAACTTTATCCCATTCTTATTAGCCTGATTATTATTATACCAGGGCTGTCTGGAAAGTATCCAGCCATGTAACTGTTCTCATTATATTGACAATGGCTGGATTTTTTTTCCAGACATAACATAATGTCATATTCTATTACAAAAGTCCACCTACTGTGATATAACTAACTCTTGAGCTTTTGGCATTGAGCCTATAAACCTTTATTTTCCAGTATCTGACTTTGGCATTTCATTCCAGATAAGGGCAGTATCAGTTAACAGGTTGGTTGGCTTATCAAGTAGAAAGGTGTATGTGTGTGTGGTTTTCTTTAAACATGGGCTTGTTCAAGGGTTGTTGAGCTCATTCACTTCCTTCAGGAAAGTAAATCTGAGGAGCAAGGTCAGCTGAGGTTCGAGGTGTGTGTGTAGATCTCCTATTATTTAAGCATTCCAGGAATTCGGTGTCCAGGGCTTCAAAGTGGCCTAATAAAGATGTTTGGCACCGAGGTATTTGACTTGAGTGTGTAGTGTGGCCTCTCAGGGCCAGGCTCTTTTTCTGAGAGCTGGGAGTTCCCATCCTTGTGCCAGGTCACAGGGAGGGGCATGGAAAGGAAGGAGGGGATAGGGTGGAGGCCAGAGGGCGTGGGCAGCAAGAGGGCAAACTCTCCCCCGTCCTCCCCGATTCTCAGCCCGTCCTGCACACGAGCCACCTGGGAGCTTTTGAAAAAGGTGGATGTCTGCTTCACCCCAGATCTATAGAATTGGAATCTCCGGGATTTGGGCCCAGACCGTAGGTGTTTTAAAAAGCTCTCCGAGTTATTTTAATGGGCAGCCAAGGTTGAGCACTATCGTCTGGTGTGTAACACCCTGGGGCTTCTAGAATCCCATGTGCACCTTAGGAGGAAAGTGGGATGGGCGGGAGGCTGATGTCCACTGGAACGGGTGGATTCACGCTAGCTCATATCCCAGGGAGGTTGGAACGACTGCCCTCCGGATTCCACTGTGTCTCCCTCTCCGACAAGGCCCTACTGCTGAGTGAACACATGTGGAAGGTAGTTCTGGCCAGTGGTCCTTGAATAGCAAGTTAGAGGATCTGAGGGGAGATAAAAAAATATATCGTTTTCCAACAAAGCACACACAGTTGGAGCCAGGCAGGTGAGGGCAGACCTGGCTGTGTTTATTCAGCACAGTAGAGTTTACAGTGTCATGTTGTGATACGTTTTCTCTTCAGGGCCTTCAGGCAAGCCTGGGAGGTGGGCATCATTGCCCTTTGGTGGATAAGGAAACTGAGGGCCAGGATCCCACAACTACCACGTGGCCACATAGAACCAGGATCTGTCTGGCCACCAACCCCTGGGTCCTCTTTGCTTTTTGTAGCAGCTTTAAAAGCTTGTCTGATTTTAAGGATTCCTGCTTCAACTTATATGACAAGCCCCTCGTCCTCTGGAATTCTTTATGGACACTTGAGGCAAGAGGACCAGTGGAAGAGCCAACCAGGAAAGATGGTGGTCAAAAGGAGTGAAGAAAAACACCGCATAACCCACTTTTCCAATTTTCTTCTTTATAGACGGTTTACCTTAAAACTGTCTGTGAATTCTACTATTGATCTATGAGAGCATAGCTAACATTTGTAGAACAGGTACTCTATGCCAGGGGTCCCCAACCCCTGGGCCACAGAATTGGGCCCCGCAGCAGGAGGTGAGGGGCAGGCGAGCCAGCGAAGCTTCATCTGTATTTACAGCTGGTCCTCATCGCTCCCATTACCGCCTGAGCCCCGTCTCCTTCTTGTCTGAACTCCCCTGTGAAAATGTAAGCTCGAAGAGGATGAGTGTTCTTTTTTGCTCACTCCTCTCCTGCGTACCTTCTTCCTAGCATGACGCCTGCGCCCATAAGAGGTGCTCAGAAACATATGTTGAATGAAAGAGTTAAAGACACCTCTGTCGTTGAGAGTGATGGTATTGACACTCGGGCCAGTTGCTAATTTTTAGCCTTCCCACCCTGCCAATGACCTTTTCTTATTTACATCTTCTAAAGCAATCAGGACCTGCGTAGGGTTGCGTTACTGTCATTTACATGGGCTGAGTGAGTGACTCTGTGTCCTGCTTCTCAGTTTCCCCTGTGTTGAATGACGCGTCTCTTGTCTCTGTGGGCACCTGCTTAGGGAATAAAATCAGAAAAGCAGCTTGGGCTCCCTGTGAATGCGGCGGACTGTCACGGAGGATGATGGCTCCTTTGTCGTGCCTCTTTGGGGATATGTTGGTCAAATGGAAAAGGCCACTAAAAGTTTAAACAGCTAAAAAAAAAATATGAACGAGCCGTGAAATATGACCAAGCCATGGGGAGTATGCTGGGTGTCTGGGGGCAAAGAAAGGCATAACTTCTACCTTCAATGGGTCGTCTGGCCATTGAGGAGAAAAGACTTAGCACAAGACAGACCTCAGGATATGAAGCAAATACTAATCAAAACAACAAAAGATGACCGGCAGGACTTTGGTGGGAGTGGAGAGTGACCACTGGGGTCTGAGAAGCCTTCATGAGATTAGTCAAGGCTGGAAAAGAGGGGATTCGGGACCTTTCCTTGGGTGTGTCAGGCAGCTTTAGCACTCTGTGTGCGAATTGCCCTATCGGTCCCCTCCAGGTAGATCCAGCGAATGCTCCAGTAGTTCTCTGGTTGCAAGGCGGGCCAGGAAGTTCCTCTATGTTTGGACTCTTTGTGGAACATGGACCTTTCTTTGTCACACAGAACCTGACCCGTAAGTATCACTTGGACTTTGTTTTTGTATGGAGAAATTGTCATCTGAACCTTACATCTGCTCCAGAAATCATTGAGAGTATTCACTGACCTGCTAGGAAGAGCTTACCAGTTCCAGCTTATAAAAACATCGCTTTCTGGCCATGTCTCCCCCAGAGGGAGCAGCCACGAGGGTGAGCGTCCTGGCTGGGCTGCTCTCGCCCTTGAAATTTGGGTGAAAGGTTTGAAACTATTTTCTCACAGTCTGCTGCTAATTCAAGCAATGTGGCCTTATGAAAACAGGTGGTATTTATTACTTCTGGGCAAACTCTTTTGCGTGGGCTTAGTGGGTAAGAATTATATCCCTAATTATTCACACGAACTGAACACTGTATGGTTCAGTCACTTAACTGATCAGATATCTTGGAAGCAAGATACTGGGTAGGGTGGGGGAGTCGGGGTGAAGGAAGGAATGGAGAAGGACTCAAATCTGGCTGGAGCCCAGCTTTACCTCCATCTGTTTGTGGGGTAGAGGGTTGTTTACTTTCCCTGGGCTAGAATTTGGAGGGTGAACCCATCTGTGACTCAGTAGAGAAACGAGTGTGCCACTTTTGTTGCGATTATTCCCTTCAGCACTGGGTGGGGGCATGAGGATTCAGGAAGACCAAATGTGAGGATGGTTCATTGGGCAGGGCTGGGATGGCTTCATCATGCGGGTGGTTGGAGGGTGTCTTCCATGAACGAGAGGCACAGGGTTTTGTTTTCCAACTTCATCTTAGACGTAGAAACCCTTTGGGTCTGGGAAAAGGGAAGGAGAGGAGAGGGGAGGGAAAAAGATGCTGGTTCTGGTCCCCACTGTGGAGGGCGGAGCAATGTCGGAGGGACAGCAGGTTTGGCATAGTGAGGACAGTGGGCTTCTGAGCTCCTGACCAGATCTGAGCCTTCGGGGGGATGTTTTGCGAACCCCTGTGCTCAGGCCTCTCCTCTGTTTCACCAGTGCATGACCGAGACTTCCCCTGGACCTTCATGCTGTCCATGATCTACATTGACAATCCAGTGAGTACCCCATGGTCCTGTGAGTATGTCCCTGCTGGCTTCTCTTCTCTGTTTTCTTTTTATTAAGTGCATTTAAGAAATGGGGGGGAAGGGAATAGAGATTTAGTTTTCTTTCTAAAATCGAATGTAATCTCTTAAATTTTTTTTTTAATTTGAGATGTAGTCTTTCTAGCAGATATCATTATATGGTGAGTTTGGGAATTTTGCTCACTGCTTTCTCTCTCGCCGTCCTCTTTAATCTTATGAAATGGCCTGTTCACTGAATTATACCATCCAGGATAAGGGATTTGTTTCTTTCCACGGATGATATGGCTTCCTCACATCATGGGTTATTATTAGATAGTCCTGGGACTCCTGATAATTCAAATAGAATTCTAGATGTAAAAAAATCCGATTTCATCTCCTTTACTTATCACAGTGAGCAGAAGCCTCATCTTGGAACAAAAGGTAGAATTCTCCTTGGGAAGTTCTTCTGAACTTGAGTCCAATAAATTGCACAATAGGAGAATAACTTTAGAGTCAGCTTCTGCAGATTGGGAGTGTCTGTGTTCCCTAAATGCTCTCACTTCTCTCACTTCCCAGATGGTGCCAAAAGAAAACAGGCAAATAGTGAGGGAAAAAGTCCCCACATTCTTGTCTACCTCCCTACCCAGTTTTGTCAACCATCTTCTTCCCTAGTCTGTAACTGCATAGTTAAATCAAAGCTGAATTAAATGTCCTGTTCCTTTGGGTGTTATGGGGGGAAAAATATTTATACCTGGTGGGTGGTGTCTTCCTTATACAAATGATTTACCCAACATAGGGACTAGCTTCTTTAGTTTACAACTCAGTTGTCTATGAACTTCTAGGTATCGGGAAACACTTGTTAAAAACTACTGTTTTAAAGGCTCTTGTCTACTGAAGGTGAAAGGGCTGGCTTCACGGCCATCTTTCTCACTATACGGCAATGAACACACACACACACACCTTTCATCTCCAGCCTAAAGGGTTCCTTCTGGGCAGAACATCAGTGCACCCCCCAGGTGTCCCAGAGGAGACAGCATTGGGACTTTTGATACCACAGCAGGGGCCAGGGAAGGCTGAATTTCTCATCCTTCAATCAACATTTGGCTGGGCCCCCACAGAGGAATCAGGACAGCTCAGCCACTGACCCCGGGGCAGAGTTTTGTGCAGCTATTTCATGTGGGCTGAGGGGAGGGGAGGGGCAAGAACTGAAATGCAGCATCCTCCTGTGAGGATAACTAAGTGCACATGCGTGATGGCCGATGGCCACTGTCAGAGGCCGGGCCTGTGGAATAGGTCGGTTTCCTTCCAATGTGCTGTCTCTGTGGGGCTCCAAGGTATGTGTTTCCCTGTGTTTATACCTGCATCTTTGTTTCGCCCTCAGGTGGGCACGGGCTTCAGCTTTACTGATGATCCCCGGGGCTACGCAGTCAATGAGGATGATGTGGCTCGAGATTTACTCAGGTAAAATCTTCTGACCAAACTTTGTTTCACTAGGAAAAGTTTTTCACTAGTGGAACTATTATTGCTGGGTCCTCCTCGTCTAATTCCTAAAGACATTTTAAAAATAGTTCTATGTGAATACACACACAGACACGGTCTGTTTTCCACTTTATTACCTTAGCACTGATAATTGTGAAAGTGGCCAGCAGAGAAAGTAACAAGGAGAGATGAAATCTTAAGGCATAATTGCAATTTGGTCGAAACAGCCTTTAAGAAACGACGAAAACAGAGCAGAAGATTCAACCAGAGATGGTCTTGAAACCTTTCAGCCAGATGCCTGAGAGGTTTCTGCTTGCTCTCCAACATTGTATTTTTCATTTGCCCGGAAGCAACATCTTCTTATCTGAACAGTTGTTTTCTTTCCCAGGATTTCTCATTGTCTCTTCCTTTTCTCCTTCATCTTACAAAATTATTCTTTTACTTAAAGGAAAAAATGGAAGGAAAATGTAAAGTTGTAAGCCTGCTCAAACAGTATACACATAATTTCTTCCTTTCTTTTTCTTACATTATTATAGCTATCTTTAGTGTGTATATATCGATGCATATATGTACATATTTTAAGTGGCCTTTCTTACTTAGTCACAGTTTTCCAGTCTGCAAATTATTACCAGAGACCAAGTCCTGAATTCTTTCCATCACTAGGCCACCACTCTATATGCATTTTAATAATTTACTAAAAGAGTCCTAGTGGCCAGAAAGAGTTAATTGGCTCTACTCCCAACCTCTCCACACACTCACTCTGCTCATTATTTGGTGAGCAAACTCAACTGAGTCCCAAAGTGAAAGTGAGTGCAACGCAGTCAGAGTGTTTTGATGTCCGACAAAAGCTTTCAGTGTCTTCTTTCGCCGGGAGGCAGGTGGCTGGGGAGAGAGGAAAGAGGAACTTCCGGGCCTTTCTGCCAGACATTGTTCTCTCCCCTGCTACTTGCTGAGCCAGAAAAGAATATGGTTGTTACCTTCTACCCTTATTTCAACGTGTCGATTTAGTTTCCAGGGGGCAGGGTGGGGCGGATGCCCAGAACTCCACACTTCTGCTCCAGGTCCCGTGGGTCCTGGGGACAGATTAGCCAGATCCTGGCCCAGGTCCTGCTCCCCTTCTTCTAGCGCACACATCCCCTCTTTTCCTCCAGACTTCATCTCAATGGCTGTCCTTACCAATGGACTCAAGTACCATGCCTTTCTCATGGAGTACTGACTGTGTGCTCTCATTTTTCAGTTCCAAACCTACTTCTCTCCCCTGCTTCCCACCCCCCCCCACCCCCCCCAACACTCTTTTGGTTTAAATCCAAACAAGCTTAGTTGTTTAAATCCAAACAAGCTTAGTTGTTTAACTGGCACACACCCTGAGGACAGAGGTTCTGTATTTAAGAAACACATCAACCCGATAAGATAAGTCCCAGTATTGCAACCCTGCTGCTCCATTTCTGTCCCCTCTTCTCCTCCCCCATAGGTGGTCACTGCTTCCAGTTGACCTTCCTTGGGGATATTTACTGCTGACATGTGGTACATCTCCTCTTGCATGACATGTAAAGAGAACCTATTTCAAAGCGTCCATTGTTTATAGCTGTTTTAGTTCTTTTTGCTTCAGGCTCTCAGAACTGGAAAATAGCTAATCAAGGGCAGTGCAGAAAACTGGTTTCAGCTGTTTCCTTTATAGTTTACACTGTTTGCTTCCCTTTGCGACCACATTCTTCTCCCCAGCTCTCCAGATGGGTGGTTGTAATGAGAAGGTCGCTTTGAAAACCTGCAAATGGGCTACTACAGGTTAAAAGCATAAACCTTTCTTCTTCTCCCTTTGAAAACCATCTTTTCTTTTCTGTCTTTTTTCTTCTGAAAATCCCATTTCTTTGGACTATTAATAGTGCCCGGCTGTAAGGAGTGGCTCTAAAAGGAGCATTCAACATTCATATTAGGCTGCTTTTCTGTGTGTATGGAAATGAAACTTCTTCTCGAACGAGGTGTTTAAATATTCTTTTTTAATTTCTTGTCTTTTCTTTTTTCTTACTTGGATTGTGCTATTGAGCCACAGTGCCTCTCTGGGTTAGAAACAAAATGTACTGAAGAATAATAAATTATTACCTTTGATTTGGAGCACACCCACTCCTTCTACCACTGTCTATGGATGGCCTACTACATGCCAGATGCTATATTGCTGGTGCTGGAGACAGCAATAAGTGAGAGCCCCAGCCCCTATTCTCACGATGTGCGTGCAGTTTCTTTCTTTGCAGCCCAATGGAAATACTCTTATCGTTGTATTTCTCACGTCTTGGTTTGCAGGGGAAATGATGGCTATTGTGAAACAAAGCTTCATAACAATGAGATGGTGAAGCAGGTCTCCTGTATTCAATGAGAGCGTAGCCCGCCCCTGCTGGGATCCAGATCATGGGCCGGCCACAGCAAGGGCAGAATGACTGCACAGGGTGGCGGCTTGTTTGCAGCCACACTGCAAAACCTCCACGATTCTTGTCACTGAGCTTGTTTTTGGTCCAACTGTTGATGACTAAAGCTGCCCCTTGTTGTTATGGAGGTTTTGCTTAGATTATTTTAACCTTGACTCTCCTGAATGTCTTGTATATAGTATGCCTGTGGCTCCATTAGAACTGCTCACACCCCAGTTCGTCTTCTGGTCTATAGAGCATGATCATTTCCACACTTTCTCTGCCCTGAACCCACCATCTTCCCTTTTTGCAAAAGTTATCCGAGGAGTAATTTTCTGCTACTTATTTTTCTCTTGCAGCCTTTCTTTCGTTCTGTTGTCCTTTAATGTTCCTTTCCGCCACCAGGTAGCCTTTGACTAAAATTCTGATTATTAGAGAAGACCTTGGCGCAATTCCAGCAAGGTTGCCAAATGGGATCACCTGGAAGCGGCAGGCTCCCTGTGCCATACTGTTATTGCAAACGGACACACATGCATGTGCACAGACACGTGTTATGCATTATATAGCCTAGCAGTTCTGCTCTTAAAATTTGAAATTTTAATGTCGCCATGATTCTAAATCAGATTTTTTTTAATTTTTTTTTTTTAATTTTTTTTTTTTTTTTTTTATCTTTTCACATTTATAGAGAGAAATTATCTTTTTGTCTTCAGTGCATAGTTATTTCTATTTTACTTTTTGACAGATAGAGAGAGAGACAGAGACAGAGACAGTTAGAGAACCAAACTGTGGGAACTCCCCAGTTCAGCACGTGGGTCCTGCCTGGGCCGGAGCCGGGA
>PVKE010041359.1:0-14202 GCA_004027555.1 Craseonycteris thonglongyai | reverse complement strand
TAATTCTCTTTAGCTAGATTTTATTAAAATAGTACATGCTGTATAAATAAAATAAAGTGACCTTAAACTAAAATTCCTGTCATCTTTTATTCATTTATAGACAATCTCTTACTCTCATACTTGAAAATTGTGCAATATGCTGGAGAGCCTAGTTACTGCCTGAGGAATTAAAAATGTTTTATGTAGTCAAGATTATTTTTTAGAATATTATATATACAAGGTGTCCCAAAAACTGTATACATATTTAAACAGCTGATAACTCAAAATTTTCTCTCCTTTTCATAGCTAGTTAGTATCAGAACTAAGGCTGCAATGTGCCACAGCACTGACAATAACATTATAGTATTTCTGAAATAGTTGGCTCTGATGTAAGACTTCTGAGACAAAAAATAAAGTAGAGAAAGGCATGCTAAATATTTCTGAGCCAAATTTTGAGACTGTAGTAAATCATATGTTGATCCACTTTTTAATCACTCAGTGATATAGTGCCTAACAGAAATTTCACTTCCATTCTTTGAAGGAAGCTGTGAATGTAACAAGTGTATTGGATCACAGTAGCTGTTAAATACAAACATACTGAACTCACAGATACTCTACAGAAATCCCATTACATTACTCCCATGAGTCCAGTGATACAGTAAACGAAGGCCATTCCAGAGAACAAACTTCTAACATTTTAGTGCATTTTGTTGTTCATACCGCTTCAGCAATAAAATGAAATGACCATCTCAAAAAGCCATTTACACTAAGGATGCCTCAGCTCCCCCAGCTTCCTTCTCCCCACACTACTGCCTAATGAAGAATTTCCCCCAAACAAGTGCTCTAAATTCCTCATGCCAGGTGACACACTCACCCATTCTGTCAGAATGGTGATCCATCTGCGAGGGTGAGCTGGACACACTGCTGCTGGGGTGGGAGGAGGCCTGGCTCCCAGGGCGATGATTCTCCTCCAGAGACGGAGCGGGCGAAGGGCTCTCTGGGATCCGCTCCTGACACATAAGCACATGCAAAGGAAATGCCAGCTGTGCAGCAAGTTTTTCATTTGGGGTGAATTCGTAACATTTATGAATTATCTGAAAGCATGCATGTCCACAACACTTGCTCTTCGACACATATCTTTAGACAAAAGCATATTTTTTGTTCTTGTGAAATTAATGGCATATCATGTGGGTTACATAAGAGAAGTGAAAGGGCTGGGAACTATGATGGATACATGGTAGAGGCTCAAGAGAAGTTAGTTTCCCTTTCCTTTCTGAGGAAATTCATAAAGAAGGATAAACATAGGTGTGTGGTGAAGGTTACTGTTATTGTAAGCTCCTACACTGATACAAAGTTCATGCCAAGGTCTGGAGGGTGATCCTACTTTCTAAGTAAGAAAGAGATCTCCCAAAGGTAAACCCTTGAGAATCCTGGACTAAAACTAACAAACAGTGGCATCTGGTACATATTCAGTCTTCCTGCACAGACACATATTAGGAAAATAATATGCCTGTAATATATCAGACCTTAAAAATTGCTATAAAACTCTGAAGTTATTCACTATGTTTATGCACTACAAATTGATGAATAAATCTAACAATCACTTACTTATTACTTTGATCAATAAAAGAACCTAATTGAAGTATTTTTGCACATATGCAATAAGTGTGACTGAGTGGTAGATGCTGGGACAGAGAATGTTTCTTCTACTAAATATTTAACTCATCCATAATAAATTTCATAAATTAAATAGTCTGTTGAATTATCTGTAATTGCATCATCAGTATTCTGATCATCGTAACACTAAGAATTACTTTGTCAAATTTGTGTTTGTATATTTTCACATGATTTAGCATGAGAGGCTCAACAGTTATAAATGCCCTAAAGAAAAACTGTTTGTTTAATGAAAAATATCATGAGAGTTAAAGGTTATTTCATTAGCAGAGGTTAACATTTTGCAATATCTGTTATTGTAACAGGCAAAATAATGCTACCTTCCCCCCCAAAAAAAAATATCCACATTCTCATCGATGGAACCTGTGAGTGTTCCCTTCCACGACCAAAGGAACTTTTCAGATGTGATTGAAAGTCTTGAAATAGAGAAATTACACTGCATTATCTCGGAGGCAGAAAGGGAAGGTCAGAGGGAAATCAGATTATGGAAGATTGATCAGAGAGAAGGCAACTTCGCTGGCTTTGAAGATGGTGAATGAAACCATGAGCCAAGACACATGAGTGGCCTTTAGAGGCTACAGAAAGAAATGCAGCCCTGCACCTTGTCTTTAGCTCAGTGATACTAGTGTGAGACATCCAACCTACACAACTGTAACATCATAAACGTGCATTGTTTTGAGCCACTGAATTTGTCATCATTTATGATAGCAGCAGTAAAGAAATTAATATGCAACTTTACTAAGCAATGTCACCCTAATAAATTGTATTAAAAAGAAAAAAAACAAATAAAAAAGAAATTAATATTATAAATGTAGTATACTCATTCTTAAATGGTGTTGTGTATTACTGTTTAAAGTTTAATAATATTTGATAATTTAAATGAAATGAATAGTAGACTTTTGAGTATATTAGCTGCAGTATTATATACTAATTAAATTCTGACATAGTAGTTGCCAGTTATCTGCATTCTCACTTTATGAGATTACAGTTACCTACAGTCAACCATGGTCCAAAAATATTAAATAAAAAAATTCCAGAAATAAGCAATCCATAAATTTTAAAATGTGCACCATTCTGGTGGCATTAGGAAGTCTCGCAACATCCCACTCTGTCTGGCTGAGAACTTGAATTATCCCTTTGTTCAGTGTATCCATGCTGTATGTGCTACCAGCCCATTAGTCACTTAGTAGTTGTCTCAGTTATCATATCAACTGTCATGGTATCATAGTGTTTGTGTTCAAGTAACTCTTATTTTACTTAATAATGCCACATTCATATAATTTTTATTACAGTAATAATTGTTCTTTTTTATTATTAGTTATTGTTGTTAATCTCTTACTGTACCTACTAAATCACACTTTATCATAGGTATGTATATATAGGAAAAAACATAGATATACAGGTTTTGGTACCATCTATAGCTTTAGGCATTCACTGAGGGTCTTGGAACATATACTCCATGGATTAGGGGGGAAACTGCTATACTTGTATATGTATATTCACTTCATAGGCTCTTTAACTGTTGTCATGCCTCAAAAACAATGTGTTTGTATCACTATGTATAGAAGGCAAAATCAAAACAAACATATAAGTGAAGTAGAAGTATCAAGTTCTGTTTTCAAATAATTATATTTGTATTTTGGAGAGATGGTATGGGGATGGAGAGCAAGATATATATAGCAGTTATACCTTATCCTTTTACTTAAAAAAAACACCAAAACTAGTTTATCATTTGTGAGATTCAACCTAAACTGGCATGACTAAAGTTATATTCTCTAAATTGTATGGGCACATACACACACACACACACACACACAAAACACCCCAAGTAATTTTATATATGAAATAAAAATTACTTTTTGTCTTTCACTGTTGCATACTCTCAGTTATTCTATGCCACAATATGTGCATAAACTGTAGAACAGTCAGTATTTGTCTTTGACTTTTAACACTGGAAATTGGCTTAAAAATATGTAATTCAATGAACTACATTTATCTCTAATGGACCTCTGACTGAATGGACAGGAACAAAGTACAGCTATTATCGAGCAAAAATAGAACTGAACAAACAAAATCACTGTGTGGTGGGAAACATGAATCACACACATAGCCATATCTGCTGCCATAATAAATATAGACACTTTTTGGGTGATTCATAAAGTTGATGGTTTGGAAAAGGAAGAGAATCCATCTGACAGTGACACTTGCTCTCTTGTCCACTATACATAGTAAGAAATGAAAGCTCATTCTGAATTTTTAAAAAATTGGGACAACATCTACATAAATAGAAAATGCTATGAATAATTAGAAAAATACAATGCTAAAAGAGGGATCACCCAAAATATTTAAAATTAGTATATGATGAAATAATATGAACTCAATTTCTTTCTTTTCATAAATTGTATTGTATCTTTTTTACTAAATGTATTGGGGTAACATTAGTTGATAAAAGTTACACAGGTTCCAGATGTACAATTCTACATGACATCATCTATATGTTGCATCATGAGCTCACCATCTAGAGTCAGTTTTTCTTCCCATCGAATAATTTTCTTAAATCCTGTCTTTCACATTTTTAAAAGCATGTTCAGTTAAACAAAAAATTAACCCCGAGAACATGATTTAGACTGACAGTAATATTTTATGTGAAGAATTTTTCTGTTTTAAGATTTTGTATCCTGCACTTTCCAAATTCATTCAATGTGTAGTGTATCGGTAATGTTTTCCTAAGGCATTGCAAAGGTCAGCCTTTTTTCACCATGTAAATTATATTAGAAGAGTCCAGTGTCTTATGTTGATTAATAAATTGGTGGTTTTATAAAAAAAATATTTTGTGTGGAACTGGGAATGTGTAATTTCTCCTAAAATAATAAATAGTTCTACGAACAATTTCTTCCTTGCAAGTAAACAGATCCATTTTTCAGCCTTGTAATCAGTATGCATCCATTTAGCTACTTAACTGCAATGTGCTTCGGTTCATTAGGCGGCTACTGTTGTGTCTCAGTCTAGTTAAAAATTTCACAGCAAGTTAATCTGTTTTATTACAAGTGAGAACACAAGTGATAATGTCCTCATCATTTGCCAAGTACAGGGTTAACAATATTTGCAACAAATCAATAAGGGCATTTAAAAAGGGAAATTGCAAATCTAAAACCTCAATCATTTTTACTCATTGATGACGGCATTGTATTTGGCACTAATGACTTTTACAAGTCCTCTCCATGTTCAAAGTGGCAGAGGAGGGAGATTTCCAAAATTGAAACCTACTTAATCAAATCCCTATATTCCCCTGAAATCAGTAACATGATCTCCAATAGTAACTTAGATTCTAACATATACTTATATAGATCAAGGCTTATGCCAAAAAAATAAAGAGCTATTATAGAAATTGTTATTAACTAGTACATACTATACCATCTTCTATCACACTATTTCCTTTTGTGGGGGGAGTGTGATATGAACAAATGGTCAAAGGAGACCATATCAAATGATTTGAAAGTACATTTGAACCTTAATAAAGAGTAGGGTTAATGCTTAGAAAATTTAGTTTTGTACAAGGCTTAACATGGTCAATTTGGTTTAATATTTGGTTTACTAACTCTAAAGGATCAACTCTGTCCATTTTCACAGAGATCCTTTATTTCATCAGTGTATTCTTCACATGCTTAGAAATATGGTATTAAACACAGAACTTATGAAGCACTAATAACTTACATGAATATTAAATGTGTTTGTATGTATGTATACATGTGTAGTTGCCTTTTAATATCTACCATCTCAATGATAAATTGTTGCCTCTGATATTTTATTATGTTGATTCTTTTAAGCATTCAGGATTATGTAATATATAATTTGTCTTTTTATTTTTATTTAATTACAATTCAACTCTCACTGTAATTACTCTTCCAAATGTTACTCTATTAATGAGTTCCTAAAGGATTTAATGGCATTTTGCTTCTGAGAAGTGGTTTTTGGTAGTTTATCTGAATGCTAGATATTTTATTCATGCATTTGTCTTGATATTTCATATTTATTCAATGTGCTCCTTCTGCACTGTCACCAGAGTTCTGCCGAAACAGAACAGATTGTAACTTGACAGACTTTAATGACAACGTTCAGGACATGAAATTTTAGTTTGTCCATTGTTGCTGCTAATTTGGTTTTTCACTAATTCTGAGAAAGAATTTGAAGCCCAATTTTGGTATAGCTGAATACAATTAGAAGCAAGCCATTTTATAGATCTTTATGAATTTACAATTACATTTAAGTTAACATAGATGGATATGGTAGGGTTTTCTTGAACTTAGAAAAAAAAAAGAGGCAGATAGTGGGGGCAGCTGGAACATGTATCTGTGAAAGAGTCCAAACACATAGTCACACCCTCTTACCTCTACCATGTGATCACCATGTTGTGGAAGAGGCCAACAGCTTAATGGAATCAGGCATAAAATCTACTCATAGTATGTAAATGGGAGAATGAACAGTCAGTGGGAAAATGCAGGCTTTCCAAATTATGTTGTAGACTTGGACCTCTCCCACCCACACAAATATACACACACACACAAACACACACACACACACACACATATCAATTTTTAGTCAATGCATCTTCATTTTATGTTCTAAAACACAATCAGGCCATTTGGAATAAGACTCAACTAGTGATTTTTTTTTTTTAGTGAATTTGAATTATCACAAAAAAAGGCCTCTCTGTATTGACTAATTTTAATACCAGATGTTCACATGCTAATGCCACTGTCTTATGACCATTTCTTATCAATTCATTAACTGCCAGCTGCTCAGGCAAACACAAAAAGACAGCCAATCACATGGTAAACAGACAAATAATAGCTTCCTACTTAAATTCCTTAAATTTGTTATGGTACACTTATATTACAAAGTTTCCCACATAGACAGAAAAGTCAAATAGGAAATAGGATTTCATACCAGTCAGGTATTTTAAATATTTTGTTTAAAGTATTTTGCCATATTCAGTGATATAAGTGAAGGATGAATAGCTTCAAAAGCCTAATGATCATAATGCAATATTCAATCCGTTTTATAGCTATATTAGTTATTAGCTGCAAATGCTAATAGTTGAGCCAATGGTAAAGGGGTCTGAGCCAGAACTAAAGACTATGTGTCAGGTGTAACAGTATTTACAAACCAGTAGTTTCCTGCCAAAAAACAAAACAACAACAACAACAAAACAAAAAAAAAAACAGCAAAAAAATAACCAACAAAAAACTATGCTTGCACCTTGTAATGTCTTGTCTAGTTTTGGAATTAAAGTCTGTCTGTATTACTAATAATTATTTATATTATAATCACTACCCAAAGTTTAATATCCAATGAATCATTACTTCTCATTCATTCATGCAACATTTATTGAGTGCCTACTGTGCGCATTGGAGATGGAAATATGTGCATGCTCATAGTTTAAAGATGAAATCATCCACATGTAAAAATTCTAAGATGATTGAAAATAAAATTCAAATCCAATTGCTTTTGATGTTAGAATGGGCATCCCTCTTCAATCCCCGTCAGGTGCCTAGCTCTTTAGTAGCATGGAAGTCAAAGCAGCCATGACAGGTAAATGAGTGTTCTCTAGAGGGAGGGCCCAATATGTGTACATGCATCTAACGGTCCTGGTCCTGATACGAGGTTGCATGAGGAATGTATGTAGGGGAAACTACTTCTTCCTCAGGCTAGTTCTTGCTTATGATATTGCTTTCTACTTGTTACTATTTTTATATAGATTCTTGAGTATGAAACATAATAAAATAATATTAGCTAATATACACTGAGTATTTACTAGATGCTAAACTGTACTTTGTGCTTTACCTCATTTATTCTCACATTAACTCTATGAGGTAGGTTCAATCATTATCCCCATTTCATTGAGAAGTGGGGAAAACTGAGATACAAGTAGGTTAGTTAATTTGCCTAAAGTCACATAACAAAGAGTGGTAAAACCAGGATTCAAATTCAGTCAGATAGTCTGACCTTAGAGCCCACGATCTTACTCACTATGCCATGCTGCCTCCAATGAAATCTGCTTCTTAATATATCTTACTTAGCTGACAGACTATGATGGCTCTATCCATAAACAGTATATAATTCTATACATTGTTTTGGGGGTGGGGCTTATGTCTGTTTTATTGTTTGTTTGGTTTTTTGTTTTGTTTTGTTTTTTAAGATTTATTTTTATTGTTTTTGACAGAGAGAGACAGACAGAGACAAACAGAGAGAAGGAGGAGGGCACAGAGCAGTCTCCATAGTTGACAGCATTAGTTTTCCATATAGTTTCACTCCACAGGTGGGCGCAGGGCTGTGCAGGGCAGGAACTGGGCTGGGAGCCTCTCACATAGGCCCTGGCAAGAACTGACCTGGGGGCACACCCCAGTTCAGCATATGGGTCCGCATGGGCTGGAGCCGGGATTCGATCGTTGGTCTCCAGGGCTATCAAGCGAGCGCTTAACCCACTGAGCCATCCCAGCTTCCCTGTTTGTTTTTTTAATATGTTAATGTAACACAGTCCTTTGAACACATTAAACCTTTGTGAAATCAGTGAATTCTGTGTTCTTGCTCTTTTTCTGATAGAAAATGACAATAATAATATAGTAAACCAATATTCAGCAATAACTATCCTTTCTGGCCAACTGCAAAGCTAACTGCAATACACTTGCTGACTTTAAAATCTGTAATATCCTTTTTTCCCAAAGATTACTAGTAGGATGGACTTTTCATCCATGCTACTTAATGCTCTAGAACACTATTTCCCTTTAAAAATTTCTACAATAATGCCAATGTTCTATACTTGTTTTGTCTAATATAGTGGCCACAAGTAACATGTGACTACTGAGCAGTAAAATGTGTCTAGTTGCAACTGAGGGATTGAAGTGTTCATTTTATTTAATTAATTTAAATTGGAAACCATATGTGGTTACCAGCTACCATATTGAATAGTGTTTAATATTTGTTGAATAAATACAGCAACAAAGAAACAAATCAATGGGTTGCTCTGATTGGCTATGCTCTTTAGTTCCTATATGCCCTTACATTATTGCCTCACCAAAAGAAAAATTTATATGGGGAAGCCTGGATGGCTCAGTGGGTTAAGCACTCACTTTGCAGCGCTGGGGACCAAGGATCGAATCCCGGCCCCAGCCGTGCAGAACCATATGCTGAACTGGGAGCTCCCCCAGTTCAGTTCTCTCTCTGTCTCTGTCTCTGTATCTCTCTCTCTCTCTCTCTCTCTCTCTGAGAAATAAATAATAAAAAAAAAGAAAAATATATTCAAAAGTCTAGTTCCCATCATATTTGAAGACAAGGCAGAGAGGCCATGTGCCAAGCCAAGAGGAGACATAAGAAGTGCTCACAAAATATTATATGCATTTCATTAGTCAATGGTCATGAAATTTTGAGAAATACAATTTTCAACATAATGATAATGCTCTAAGTTATATAAATATTTGCCTAATGGTTCACAATTTTTAACTTATATTTTACTTGCATTATATCTGGACAGCCAATTAAATAAGTAGAATAAATGATTGCTAAGACCTTTGTTTTGCAGTTAAGGAAATAAGTTTAGGCTGGTTAAATGCTCCATCCAATGTCATTCAGATCTTAAATGGCAGAATCAGAATTGGAACTCAGGTCTTTCTGGCTATAAGTCCCCACAATGGCCTTTCAAACACCAAAAATATGTACAGTATTTTCTTTGTTACACCTCAGGAATGGAAATGGTTGTTGCATACTTTTCTCTGTCATAGTCTGGCTACACCTCCCACACATTGTGCTCATGATTGCAAGACAAATCAAAAGAGAGATCTGTGGTTATGGAATAAGAACAAAAGCAACAACAAAAAAATAAATAAAAAAACATTTCTCAGCAGTACTGGTCAGAAATCAAATTTATCAATACTGTATACTAAGCAACTGAGTCAATGAGCTGTGTTTATCCTGAAGATCCAGTGGTATTGCTAATATTTTATCAAAATTTACATGTAATTAATATCTTTGTCCTTTTTTCTAAATCATGATTCTTACCTTTATAACAGAGGCCCCAGCTCTGGAGAGTGGACTGTGAATCTGGGCTGCAGCAGCCATGTTGGCAATAGTATTTAGATGGTTCATCTGATTCATTGCCATGGCAACTGATGCAGGAGGTAAGCTGACTGGAAGTAGGGGATGAGGCATCATCATAAATGGCAGATCCAGTCCTAAAAGAGACAGTGCATGTTAAATTATTATATTTGACAAGGGGAAATCACATTAAAATTGATGGTATGAAATAGTTTTTAAAAAAAGTAAATTCACTGTTGTATTTTTAAAAATCAAGTTTATTGCATTCTAGTATATCTTTGGGCAATCAATATTACCTATGGAATTTAACATTGTTTATAATTTTTAAAAATACCCCTACATTCAAACTTTTACTTATTTTTGCTCTCACTCCCCAAATATTTATAAGATGCAATCCTTTCACCCATAAAAACAAATATCTTTAAGTCAAACATCATTTTGTTTAACAGAAAGAAGTAGCTTTTCAATCATCATATGTTGATGTATTGATAGTTTCTAGCTTAACACTGTCTTTAGGAGACCTAATAGTGGTGCTGGTAAGACAGGATGTAGATTATCTAGATTCAGAATTATTGAAGAAAGTAAGACTGGGAATATGTTCTACCATTAGTTATAAATCTATAAAATGAATGTTTATATCTTCAGTTCCAAGACTTTGTCAATAAGGACTACTTTCAAATATCAACCTGTTCTCCAGTTTAATTCCAATTTCCAATATTTTGAGTATTATCTACAATTCTGTTTGTTTTATGCAAGGTGAAATCATTTTCACTCATTTTAAATTTCTTAAAGAATATTTCTCAAATATTATCTACATTTACACTCATGGTAGCCACACATAGTCATCATGAACACGTAACAAATTAAAATAGTTTGTTACCACTTCTAAAGCTGGGATACATGAGGATATACCTTTCAGCAGAGGCTACGGAGAGTTAGCCGAACAACATAGATGTGAACATGGCTATGATATGTAAACCATAGGACTTCACAATGTATTTTAAACTATTGCCTCCATAGTAATCTTGTGTTCTTTTGGACAGAATCCCAGAGACCAGTAATCTTTAACAGA
The DNA here is from genome assembly GCA_004027555.1 of Craseonycteris thonglongyai. Classification (NCBI taxonomy): domain Eukaryota; kingdom Metazoa; phylum Chordata; class Mammalia; order Chiroptera; family Craseonycteridae; genus Craseonycteris; species Craseonycteris thonglongyai. Next base: position 3,386 of record PVKE010041359.1, on the reverse strand, counting down.
TGTTCTAAACTATCCGTGCCTATAATTTTTCTAAATTGTTACTGATTATAATAATGCTACAATGGGTAATGTTTACATTGATTCTACATACATGAACTATTAATAACAACCCTTGTTCCTCTTTGCCATTTCCTCATTTTTCTTGCTTCCCATACCAAAACAGCAAGTGATCAGCAATGAATCTATAGGAAGTACATTCAGAGGCCCCCTAAATCTCATTCCTCAATCAACAGTAAGAGTAATACAAACACTCAAAATACATATTTTTAAGACAAAAAGGAGGCTAAAAGGAAGAAATTAAGTTAATTTGAGGGGTGCATCTCCTGGGTGTTCAACAATGATGGTTGAATTAAAAACATTAATAAAAATAATTCAAGGTAACACATTGCACGCACACACACACACACACACACACACACACACACACACACACACACACACACACACACCTTTAGATATAACCAGTCTCACACAACACTAAAGTGATCACCTCAATTAAAGGAACTCCTAAATAAAAGTGATTACCAATATTTCTGATAAAGACAGCTACAAAGTGTATTTATGTCAGAATTACAAAAGGGTTTAAAAAGCTAGAAATTTAAATCCTGTGTGGAATCCAAATCCACAGAGACTATTAACAAAGTATTTTAAACCTTTCCCCTACCATTTCCCTTATGGCTTTCTATCTCTAAATCCTTTTTAGAGCAATTCACCAATCCAAACCTTTAAGTTATGAAACATTTTTCCTGTGATTATTAATTTGTCACAGAAGCCTCAACAGAGTGTAAACACTGAATTCAAAATGGACTTCTGCAGTCCCTACCCCATTTTAAACTAGTTTATTTTCTGTTAGCGTTCTAGAATTACATAAATGCATACGCATTTTTATAGTTCATTCATCATACAACTTTGCTATAATCATGGCATATTTCATAACATGTATTAAATTAATCAGTGTTTATCTTTCCCCTAAAACCTTCACTTTATTCTCAACATAATAGCAACAATCAATGATCTAAATAAGCTTCCATATAAGGCTCTCTTTTACCACAAACCCAAGATAATTATAGACTTCTATTCATGTTTGTGTATTCAGTGTTTTAATAGCAAATTGATCAAACTGTAGATGAAAAGTAGCCATCAGTGCCTCCCTTTTACCGCTCAAATGCTTAAATAAGCCTTTGTTCAATTGACACTTCCCTTAACAGTGTAATAATCTTTCCTCATTCTCCAAAGATTTTCAGCATCATCCAGACACCATCTGGCTGCATCAAGTCATATGCCTATTTAAAGTCCAATTGACATGCAATCTAAGTGCCAACTACAAACAGAATTTAACAGCCTATTAGCAGTTTTAAAATACAATTCACCAAACATTTCAAATGACCATGAAGACTTACCAGTCACGTTTGTAGATTATGACCTGAAATAACTAACCATTAATTGACTATACTACCATATACTTTAAGCTAATATTTACAATATAGGACAATTTAACAGTGACCTCACATGAGTTGTACATGCAAGGCACATGCAAATAGCAAATTATGTAAATCAAACTTATCTAACCCACAGCCCGAGGGTTTGAATGGGGCCCAACACAAAGTCATAAACTTTCTTAAAACATTATGAGATTTATTGTGATATTTTTTAGCTCATCACTTATTGTTAGTGTATTTTATGTGTCCCAAGACAATTCCTCTTCCAATGTGGCCCAGGGAAGCCACAAGGTTGGACACTGCTGGTGTAAAACAACCTTTTCCTAAAGCTGCAAACGTTAAACTGAGAGCCATCAATAGTAAACAGCTTTCTAGCAATGTGGCTCATTTAGTCACATGGCAGAAATGTACAGAGTTTTAATCAGTATGGCAATGAAGACAAATTCTTCTTAAAAATCACCAAAATGGGTCATCTCTTTCCTGTCACCCTCAAGGACAGCATGCAAGCTACTATAAGTATCATTTCTAACACATCTTGGTATTCTGCACAACTACTAAAACTTTTATGTAAATTCATGGCACCAACTCCTTCTAGCCATAAAGGCTCCAACTTCAGTAATCCTCTAATCCTCCCTCTAAAATCCCTAACTCATTCAATTTGCAACTCACATTGACTTGTGTAATATTTTGCCATTTCTACAGTCAGGCACCGGTTGGGACCCTGTCTTCTTGATTGGCTTTCCTATGCCATTTCATTTGTCTTTCAATTAATTTTAAGACTTTCAGTGGCTGCTTACTGTCTCCAAATACAATATAAGCTCTGTGGTTTCATACAAAATCACTTTTCTAGCTTTGATATCTCATTATATTCTTCCACATACGTTGCACTCCAGCCTCATTGGACTATTTGGAGCACTCTACAGTTTTAATTCACCTTAACCACTCTTGTCCATGCCTCTGTCTGAAATCTACTTCTGTAACCCTGTTTTTGTGGGGTATGACAATAGTCCTCCACTTTTTGAAAAAAAGCAATTATTTTTAGTGCAGTTTTAGGTTTACAAAAAATATAGGCAGAAATTTACTTTCCATATACTTCCTCTCCACCAGCAGTTTCCCATCTTATTAACACCTTGTATATTAGTGTGGTACATTTGCTTCACTGCTAAGTAAAGCAAGGCTAGTCTGAAAAGACTAAATAGTGTGTGATTCCACTTATACAGCATTCAGGAAAAGGCAAATCCATAGTGACAGTAAAACCCAAGTGTAAGAGCAAGGGGATGAACAGTAGGAGAACATGGGAATTTTAGTACAGTAAAATTGTTCTGTGACACTGTAATGGTAGGTGCATAATATTATGCATTTGTGATAAGCCACAGAATGTGCAACACAAAGAATAAACCATAATTCTAACTATGTATTGTATTTAATAATTTGTCAATATTGAGTTACCAATGTAGCAACTGATGTTGAGGGAGTTTTGAATAATAACCATTACATAAGGTGTGTAGGGGTATCTCATTTTAATTTGAAAATAACTAATGATATATGATGTTGAGCATATTTTCTTATTTGATGAGCATAAAAATTTTAAGAGTTCTTTGTAAATTTTCTACCACTCCTTTATTAGATATGTGCAAAGAATACATATCTTTGCTTCACAGAGATTTCTCTCCTGCTCTATAGCTTGTCTTTTCATTTTCTTAATAGCATGTTTCACAGAACACTTTAAAATAAAATAAAAAATTTTTAAGGACTTTTTTTATTGTTAAATTTATTGGGGTGACATTGATTTGTAACAATTAGACAGTTTCCGGATGTACAAGTCCACATCACATCACCTATGCATCGCATTATGTGCCCACCACCCAGAATCAGCTCCCCCTCCATCACCATATATCCGGTGTCCACTCCCAGCCCACCCCCTCCAACTCTCCCTCCCCCCTCCTC
>PVKE010041358.1:0-14202 GCA_004027555.1 Craseonycteris thonglongyai | reverse complement strand
TCTTCATGTAATTTTCTTTCCAGATGATGCCATCATTGTTAATGTTCTCTTTTGGATTTCTTGTTTCTCGGTCAAGTTCATGGCATTGCCATTTGTGAAGAGACCTTCCATTTATTGTATCAATGTACGGTATATTACGGTATGTTCGAAAAATGTCATTCATTAAAAATTTAATTAAAAAAAGAACTGGTGTTGCCTCAGAAGTGGGGGGGTAGTCTTATACAGCAAATATACCGGTAGGCCTAAACCTATGTTTTAACTGTAAAATTAGGGGGTCGTCTTATATGCCGGGTCGTCTTATACACTGGAAAATACGGTAAAATAATTTTGATGTTATATTATCAAAATATATACATTATAATATTATGATATAATATATTGATTTAATGATATATAAAAATAAATTATTTAACATATACTAATATATTATAGTATAATATTAATATATATTGAAATTTTAAGTAAAAATCTAATGTAATTAATTAATTTTTATAATTATATCAATGATATTCTTTATATAAATGAACATTTGATGCAATTGATGATTCCTCTCATTTTAAAATCATAAAAAAATTGTGTTTATAGATCACTTTTAACTGCCTAATTTAATTGAAAATTAATTAGGGAACCTTAATTACATATCTGGACTTAGATGACTCTTTAGACTGTTTTGCAATGATTGATTGTGTATTAACTAACAAAGTCCATGGAAATAATCTGATTTCTGTTTTGAAATAATAGAGGTATATATTAAAGTCTCCAGAGCAAATATTTCATGTTAGGTAAGCAACTGCTGGAAGCTTCTATAGCCAAGGGGCTGTTAAATATTCCACAATGGTAAGGTGCTACAACCATTACTAACTTCCAATCTAGACCAAATGAAAAGAGAATGATGAAAAGCAGGAGCTTATATTTTTATAAAAATTGGTGGACTTTTTCTTTTCCTTTCTACATATTTTTCATGATCAACTTCTGCCAGGAACCAGCCTGGCAGAACAAAGTCCCCGAATTCGAGCGGTGGGAATTAATAGACAAACCAAATGGCCTGCCGACTGTCCTCAGGAGGAGCAGCCCCGAATAGCTTTATTGCTTGCTTTATATAGCAAAAGTTTACGTCCTTACAAGGAACAGGGAAAAACTAGGATATTTTAAAGTACAAGACAGGTTACTCGGTAACTAAGAAATACAGTGTAAGCAGACAATTATCAGGAACAAGCAGACCCCTTCCCATCCATTCTTGTCTATCCCCACATTCAGGGTCATTAGTCAACTGGTGCCAGCTGTCTGGCCTTCATGCAAAGCTGCACATATATCTTTTGCCTACAGCTATTATAGGGGAAGGCTGAGGGGAGGCCAAGGCCCTGCCATCAAGGCCCAGGTCAGCCTTCCCCAAGAGGTCAAGGGAACTGAGGTCCTGCCATCAAGGCCCCCTAAAACCTCTCCGTTCAGGCACACGACCATCTCCCAACAAACTTCTATTTTCTTATTCATTATATTGTGTACTTTATCTAATCTTCTCTTTCCTCTTAAATTCTATAATCTCCTTTTCATTTCTTTTTTTTTTTCTTCTTTTATACTTTCTCTCCACTGACGAATAGGTAAATTGAACTTTGGCTAATAGTATTTTCAATCAGTATATCAAAACAAAATCGAATTACATGGAGTAATAAACAAAATAATTATTAATTAATTAATATTTATTCAATAATAACTGAGGCAATAATGGCTGCCAAAGACTCTTTTAGAATGCCAGTATAACAGACTTACCTACTTAAAGTTTGGCATAGGGGAAGCTGGGACGGCTCAGTGGGTTAAGTGCTCACTTTGCAACCCCTGGGACCGAGGATCGAATCCTGGCCCCAGCCTATACAGACCCATATGCTGAACTGGGGAGTGACCCCAGTTCAGTTCTCACTGGGGTGAGACCTCGGCCCAGTTCCTGTCCTGTGCAGCCCCACTCCCACCTGTGGAACAAAACCATGTGGAAAAACCAATGATGTGCAACTATGCAGACTGTTCTGGGCCCTCCCCCTTCTTTCTGTATCTCTCTCTCTCTTTCTCTCTCTCTCTCTCTCTCTCTCTCTCAAAAAAAAAAAAAAAACCAATAAAAATATATCTTTAAAATTATAAAAGAAGCTTGGCATAGAAAAATTGCTTTGGAGACAATATCCTTGCCATAGTTGGAAGATGAATTCTTTTACCCATGGCAATTTAAACTGAATCCTATCAGGAGTCTAGATATACTCTAATTTGGGATTTACATACCTTACTGCCAAAACTATAGTGAAGTTTCCAATGAAAGGATTGGAAAACACCTTTTCTTTTGATTTGTAGCACCAATCTATACACCCTTGGATCAAGATATCCATTTATAAAGACTTTTGCTGAACAGTGGGCTAATTATCATATAGCTTTTTTGGTCATTACCCATTCCTCTTAACTCTCAAAGTAGTAGTTTAATATAAAATTGGAGTGCAGGTTTTCTTTAATTTACAATTAGGTTATGCCCCAATAAACTCATTATAAGCTGAAAATATTGTAAGTCAAAAATGCATTTGATATGTCCAACATACCAAACATTGTACCTAGCCTAACCTACCTTAAACCTACTCAAAACACTTCCGTTAGTATACAGTTGAGCAATTACCACGCTCATCTCAAGCGCCATCACCTTCATCTTTTCATTAAAAGCAGAAGACACAGATGAGTGTTTTGTAGATTTGATGAGATGCGAAGATACAAAGCACAATATCCAAAAATCTCTAGCAACACAGTACACTATAGAACATTCGTTGTTTATCTTCATGATCACATGCCTGACTGGGAGTTACAGCTAGCTGCCACTGCCCAGCATGGCCAAAGAATATGGCATCACATGTTGCTACTCAAAACAAGATCTAAATTCTGGGAAGCCAGGATGGCTCAGTGGGTTAAGCGCTTACTTTGCAGCACCTAGGACCAAGGATCGAATCCTGGCCCTGGCCCGTGTGGACCCATATGCTGAACTGGGGAGTGCCCCCAGTTCAGTTCTCTCTCTGTCTCTGTATCTCTCTCTCTCTCTCTCTCTCTCTCTCTCTCTCTGTCAAAAACAATCAATCAATCAATCAATCAATAAAATTTAAAAAAAAGATCAAAATTCAAAGTACAGTTTATACTGAATGTATATAGATTCTGCACCATCATAAAGTAAAAAAATAGTGAGTTGAAACTAAATCCACGACCATCTGAAGCTGAATAAATAATTTATTTTAAAAAGCAGGGCAAAAAAAAACAAACCAAACAAACAAAACACTAAAGTTTTACTTTGATGAATGTTTACTACTTTGAATGCAAATTAGTACATAAAGTGGGATCTCCTATTAAAAGGTTCTAAGGGTAAACAAGTGGAAAATGGTGTGGAGAATTATGCCTTAGAAAACCTCTCTGCTTTCCTCAACTGTACTAGTTATCTGTTTCTATGTAACTACCACAAAACATAGCAGCTTAAATGAACACACATTTATCATCTCAAAATTCCTATGGGCAAGAAATAAGAGCAAAACTTAACTAGATGTTCTGCTTCAGAATTATAAATACTTCATATGCCAAACAAGGTGATGATGTTTGATATAATAAACATTTCTTTAATATTTTATCTAGAGCTTTCTGCATAATAAAGGAATTACTGGGAGTTTTATACAAATGAGATTAGTGTGTTTGTTGATGAGCATACATGAGATAAAAGGTGATTGGGGAAATTGATGGGACTAATTTATGGCATACTGTCACTCTTCTGGATGTCCTAAATTATGTTAACCACTGGCAACATGAAACATTATAATATTGTAAATATATTCATAAGAAGAGATTCAATAACACAAGAGAATTATTTGCCTGTGAAGGTATTAATCCAGTCAAGGGGTGGATCTGCCGATCTGAACTCATCTCAGATTTAGGATTGCCTAGACATGATCTATAATTTACCTTCTGAAAACATTATATCCCTAAATGAGCACTGAGCAGTGAGAAATAAATGTAAAATAATAACTGGTCAAGTTGTTTGTGAATATCCGAAATACTTTTTAATAACCATAGTGACAGCAGGTGAGTGCACTTGACAGTACTCACTGAGGTGTTATCAGAGAATAGGGCTCTCCCCGGGCTGTCCAGGTTTTTAGTGTCCCAAACAGAGAACTGAGCAAGACACCAAAGTACAGGGGTGAAAGAATAGTTTATTGACAGAGAAAATAATAAAAGTACATTTCCAAGAGGTGGTGGAAGCGGGCCTTAAGCAAAAACAAGTGGCGCAAAAGGCATTGATTATTGAGTTGTGCAGTTTTATACTTTCTGGGTGTGGAGTTTTTTGGTCGATGGGCCATTGCATCAACTTTATTCACCTGTGTAAGTTTCTTCAGTCTGATATAATGTTAATAAACTTCCAGGCATCTATATGATATTATAATGGTGGTATAATGAAGATTAGGTGAAAGGTGAGTCCTATAGAAGGGGTTCTGAGATTTCCCTATTCTAGCTGCCGGCCTGCTTTTCTCTTGAGAGATGTGATTTCCCATATCTCTATGGAAAGCTGAGGGGCTGAAGGTCTCTTTTTCTGTTTTTGCTTCCTGCTGAGTGTGGTTCTGTCTCTGCCAGTTGGAAGGGGCATCAGGAAGCTCTCCCCATACTAGGCAGTGTTGACTTCTTTGGTTGGGATGATCTGGAATCCTTGTTGGTGTATAATTCATATGCTGATGATCTCTAGATAAGTAGAAAGATTTGGTTAATGAATTTGAAAGTATTAGCTCCAAAGCAGACTTAAAAGTCATTGAAACTTTATTTGAGCTCGTGGCCCCCTCCTCTAGCCTAACTGGTTATGCCTGGGGCATTATCTGCCTAGGCATTGAGTCCAGAAGTCCAGAAAAGAATACTTGGCCAAAATTAACATCACAGATCACAAGTTATAAGGCAATTGATGTCTGACATATGCAAATGCCAGGGTGACTCCCTAAGGCTGGAGACTGGGCACTTTTGAAAATACATGGAAAAGGAGAACAGAAAACCCTATAATGGGAGCCCCTTCATTTGGCCCGTGACAGAGATGCTGTGTGACACAGGCACATTAGAAGGTAAGAAAGGAATAGAAGGGTAATTTCTTCAAGTTTAAAAAGAAGAAGAAATGTCATGATAATTTTAAATTAAACCACTGTTTGGCTGAGTGATATAATGCTTGTTATATGTATTTAAAGCTGAGGAAATTGTGATAGGAGAGAGTGTTGTTATGTGTCATTTAATCAAGTCCTACAGTTTACTGTTTTTGTTACAGGCATGTACCATGCAATAATTGAGGGCTGTTACCATTATAAATTCCTTCCTTTTCTATAAAATTTTCTTATTTTACTCAAAAAAAAAAAATCTATACTTGTTGAATAAAAAGAAGAAAATTGTCCCTACAATACAAAGCAAAATGCAATACTTCTCTAGAGCTTTGGAAAGCAAAGAGTTGAATTTAAATTTAAATGATCAGTGATTTAGTTGGCTCAAAGTGATGGTAACCTGGTCATTAACTGAATGGGCTTCCAGAGAAGGTCTATTGGAGCAGGGTTTGCTGATTCTGGGTGATTTAGCACAGGACTGCTATTAACCAGCCTTACAGTGTCTAATATATGTCTGAGAATGAGACAAGATAATTAGTGGAACCTAGGCAGTTGAGGGAGGTATGGCAGCAATCTTGGTACTCATGACATCCACACCTTGAAAGAGATAGAATGGTCAGGGAGAGGATGGCACCAGGATGCATTATCCATGGCCTTAAAGACCAGATTAGGATCCAAGATAAGACATCACCTGGCTCAGTATAAACTACGTGACTAACCAGGGGCAACACCTAATAAGTTAGAAATTAACCACAGGAACAGAACAATAGTTTCAAGGCATACAGAAGATGTATAAAAAAAGCCCCCTCCCCCCCCCGGGGGAAGCTGGGATGGCTCAGTGGGTTGAGCGCTCACTTTGCAGCGCCGGGGACTGAGGATCGAGTCCCGGCTCCGGCCTGTGCGGACCCATGTGCTGAGCTGGGGAGTTCCCCCAGTTCAGTTCTCTCTCTGTCTCTGTATCTCTCTCTGTCTCTCCCTCTCTCTGTCAAAAACAATAAAAGAAATAAAAGAAAAGCCCCTAAATGTAGAACTGGGTATTCCACTTTCCGGCGTCACCTCTCGTCAGAGAGCTTTCCTTCCTTGTAATAAACTTCACTTTGCCACCTTTCCTGTGGAGTATGCACTCTTTCTTCGAGTTCATGAAACCACAAACATCGAATGCCACCGTGCACAATTGTTCCTGCATCAAGAAGACTATTCAAATCCTTGGGACAGGAGTAAAATTTTTTATTCTTAAATAAGATGCCAATTATTATTGCCTTGTTTTATACATAGGATATTTGTAAAAGTCAAATTTATTATTCCTTATGGAGACATAGAAAGGGCACATTTTTTGTCACTTTGGGTGTTAGAGTTTCCTTACACTACACATTTATATTTTTGTATCTCTTGAAAACACATGAGACCCTACTGACTTGTTTTATATTAAGGTAATATAAATGTTTGACATTCAAATACACAATGATAATTATACATTTGTCAACCCAAATTTGTCAGAGTAATATATTTTTAGTTTTACTAACATTAAACTAATTAAGTTTAACTCTGATTGAAATGAATAAACCATTAGCAATTCAATTTTAAAGAAGCATGTCTCTGGAAAGTAAGTCCTCAATTCTAATATGTACAGCTTTTTGGTGATGAGATTTCCAGCTAGATTTGATACACAGGAGCAGGACAGAGAGTAATATTGATATGGGCCAAATGAATGAGCCATCCCATTATAGAAATTTCTGATCTCCTTTTCCTTAGTTCATTAGCTCCCCAGTTTTACTATTTTTTCCTTTGTTCCTAGAATCTCCTCTGTCTCCTACTTTAATCATTCTTATGCTAAGTGTATTCCCAAAATGTGCCCTGTCTCTAGCCTTGGTGAATCATTCTGGAATTTGCATTTGCCGGACATTGACTTAATTATCCTCAGAACCTGTGATCTGTGTTGTTGATTGTGGAGATGTACCCTTTCCAGGCCTTTTGGACTCAACTCCTCGGCAGATAATACACCAGAAATAACGAGTTGGGCTGAAGGAAGGGTCCACAAGATCAAATAGAGTTTCAATTACTTTGAAGTCTGATTTGGGGCCAAGGCTTTCAAATTCATTATCTAAATCTGTCTCTTCCCATCTAGGGTCAATGAGCATATGAATTGTACCCCAGCAAGGCTTCCAGACCATCCCAACCAATGAAGTCAACACTGTCTTTGAGGCAGATCTTGAGACCCCTTCTCCCCATTTTTTAACCTAGTAAGAGGGAAAGCTCCCTGATGCTCCCTTCCAACAGGCAGGGACAATGACCACATTCAGAAAAAAGAGACCTTCAGCCCCTCAGCTTCCCATAGAGATTTGGGGGAATCTCGTCTTTCAAGAGAAAAGCAGGAAGGCAGCTAGAATAAGCATATTCCAGGACTCTTTTCATAGGACCCATCTTCCATCTAAGCCTCATTCATTATGCCATCATTATAATATCTTACATACCGTATGTCCAAAAGTTTACTAATATATCAGACTGAACTCTGGGAAGAAACTTAATGAATAAAGGTGATGTAATCATCCTCTGTCAATCAAAACTATCAAAGGAAAAGGCCCCATGCCCAGAAAGCTAGAACCCCTTCTAAGAATAAAGAACAAAAGTGACCAGACCCTGGTAAACGGTGTCCTTTGAGCCATTTCTTTTTACTCAGGACTGCTTCCATCTTTTGGAAGTATACTTTTACTGCTTCTACTTTTAATAAACTTTCCTTCATCTCTGTACTTTGGTGTCTCACTCAGTTCTTTGCTTGGGATGCCAAGAACCTAGTCAGAGCCTGAGAACAGCCCTGTTCTCCACTAACACTATTAGGGACAAAAGCCCAGTCAGAAGCTTATGCAGGACATATACATTTAAATGATAACTTGAAGCTGACTTAAATTCATGGCACCTACTCATTTAAAAGAGAACCAGCCAATAATAAAGTTCCCTTCTATGACCTTTAATATCTATCCTGAAAAAGAATGTGTTGGGGCCAGGTAAATGGTTTCCCCTACCTTTTACATTTTTTGGCTTTTCAAATAATTCAAACAACATATAACAAATTAACAATAGAAAAAAAAATTCTCTCTCTTTGTCTCTGTCTCCCTGTCAAAAAACAATAAAATAAATATTAAAAAAAAAAGGATAAGAAAGCCAGGATGGCTCAGTTGGTTAAGTGCTCACTTTGCAGCCCCAGGGACTGAGGATCAAATCTCAGCCTTGGCCTGTGGGGATCCATATGCTGAACTGGGGTATGCTTCCCATGCAGGAGGCCCACACTGTGGTTCTCAGCTCCCACTAGGCCCTTGGCTTGTGGAGGCATGTCTCCCATGGGGGAGGCCCCCAGCCCAGTTCCTGCCCTGCACGGCCCCCGCCTACCTGTGTGGAACAAAATAATGTGGAAAACTGATGATGTACAACTATAGAGACTGCTCTGGGTCCCCTAATTCTCTTTGTCTCTCTCTGTCTCTGTCTCTGTCTCTGCCTCTCTCTATCAAAAACAATAAAACAATATTTTTAAAAAATTTAAAGCACATACAGAATTTACATAAGCATGAAAATTCCAAATACAGAGAGGCAATATTGGGTATTTTAGATGTTTTTGGACAAAAGAGCAAGGTGGGAAGGATAATAGATTTCAAAAGTGAAAATGTGTGATCTATATGTAGTTGAGGAAGAACAGAAAATACATGGCAAGAAAATTTTTGCTAGGCAACTCAAAAACAATGAGACCCAATGGGTATCTAGCTAACAGGTCCCTCTGCTAATGTTCTCTTATTTACCATACTTAATTCAAATAAAATTTAGGCAGCATTCTAAGATTCTCTTTCAGAAGCAATTTCCTCAGTCTGAATCTGTTGGATAGGGAAGAGGAGAAGGTCAAAGTTTCTTTCTGAGTCTTCTGTTTCTTACTAAACAGCTTAAAATCAATATTACAAAACAGATTTCTGTATGAGGCAAAGAAAATAGAGCTTCTTTGTTTCCTGTAACTATTTCAATTTTTGTCATAAATATCCACTATTTTCTGATGAGAGTAGGGGTTGTTGGGTTAAAGGGAGTGTTGGGAGGTGGTACCTTATCAAATGCAGCTGTAGCCACTTTATTTTACTTTCAACTTTTCTCCTTGGAAGCTTCTTACCTAGTGCTTGACATAGATGGCATTAATATTTCCTTTAGATTAACTAAATTTAAGCAGATTTCTTCCTAACTATAGGTTCTTGACATCCATTTTCTTAGAATTTACTTAGCATTTTTTAAGCATTTTTCATAAGATTTGTATTGGTAAATTCTTTCTGGCCCCTTTAAATGTATTTAGAATTTCTGCTAGCCTCTGGCCAGTTTTACAAGAAGAAATGTCTTTCTCAAACACTTGGGAAATATCTCTTTGAAATGTTAACATTGAAGAAGGTAACACCCCAGTCTCCCAGTATATGTGAAAGTGTAGAAGCCTAACCTCAATCAGGAAACAGAGATGGCCTAATCACAGAGAAAAACATTTAAAAACTCAGGGATAAGTCTGTTCTGAATACATTCATAGATCAACTTTCCCCAGAAAGTCCCTCAATGCTTTTCCATTAGCTCACCCCATAGCTTAAAATCTTTGTCGCTTTTTCCTTCAGCAGACTGTAATAAACAGTCTTGAAGAAAATCATCCTTGTCTATTTAACTTTGAAGTACAACTTCTGCTTTGACATTCTAAATATTTGTTAGATGGATATTTTGTCCTCCTAGTTACACCAGATGACATTTTACTCATATTTTTCATCACTACATAATATGTGGTGTAGAGACTAGAGGGCGCCATTTAGTAGACTAGGACATGCCATCTTATGACATGGGCCCCACCCTGAGAGACGACCTTCCAGAATCCCAGGAAAACGAAACCTAAGGAAAAAGGAACTGAAAATTTATTCCCCTGGTCCCGCCCCCCTCCCATCAAATAATCTGCCCCATCCAATAAAACCAAGGGTCACCCTCGCTATCCAATCCGATGGCGACACAAAAAGCCTAACTTCCTGCTCGTAGTTTCTCCCTTTAAAACACCCCGCCCAACGGGACTCGGGGCCGTTCTCTCCTAGTTGCACTGGGAGACGGACGGACCGGGCTCGAGCTTGTATCAATAAAACCTCTCTTTGTACTTGCATCGGAGTTGGTCTCTTGGTTGCCGTCGGGATCATGATCTGAGACCACAACAGGTGGCACCATTTTTCCTACTTTTATAAGTTTCCTCATTGCCCACTGCCTGGTTCCACAGCAAATGCAACATCCTTCATGGATTTTTCTCATTTGGTAGTGTTTCTCATTTTTAAAACCAATTTCTGTATCAATCAGTTAAATCCATAATAATGCCACAGAAAAGAACTACACCAACAGTTGGTGGTATTGAGAAGGAGCAGAATTTGTCATCCCAAAATACAGCTAGTTTTAGGAAGAGTAATTATTTTAAGTTGGCTACTTTTAATAAACGAAAGACTCAATAATAGCTATTTACTTCTCCCCTTGAGATACGATAGTTAGTAAGAAGTTCAGTAGTCAGGAAAGTCCTTGGTAGCCATAGTGACCTTATTAAAATAAGAATGTGGTGAGCACAAAAGCCAGGTCAGTCAGACATTAGCAAGATAACTGGTTCCAACACTCCCTATGCCTCACACCTTCTCCCCCAGGTGGAACAGATTCATGCCCCTGGGAAGTAAACTCCAAAGCCTCTAGATTATTTTTTCTTTGAATTTAGACAATAGAGCAAATCCTAACAAGTAAAGGTTAACATACAGGTTCTGATACCTGTAGCCCTGCACAAGGGCAAATCATACATAAGGAGTAGCTTTAGTTTTAGTTGTGGGCATTCCACTTTCAGGTGTCCCCTCTCCTTAGAGAACTTTGTCTTTTCTTTCAATAAACTTTGCTGCTTAACCTTTTCACTTTGGTTCACATCCTAGTCTTCAAGTACCTGAGATTGCAAATGCAGAATTTGTACATCACCCTCACTTTCTAAAAGAATTTAGATAGAAGACCTGCTCCGGGAAGAGAGATATCATCACAGATAAACAGAATTTAATATAAACGAGTCATGTGATAGAGAAACCTAGCAAGGCTAGTTTTATCTTAGTCCTATCTGTGTGCCATTGTTACAGATGGCCCAGCAAACATTTATTTATAAAATATCCGCTTTTTCATCTTCATGTGAATTGCTTTCCTTTCCTTTGAAATCCTAAACCAGGGGTGGCCAACAAGTCGATCGCAATCGACCGGTGGATCGCGAGGCCAATTTTGGTCGATCGTTGATCGCTTGCAATGTCTGGGGTGGAATTCCGTGTACCATGGACTTTGAAGCGATTGTAGCTCTTATAACTCGAGTGGCGCTGCTGAGGCGCCAGGCTGATTTGAAGCGCCAACTTGAGCGGCGACAATACAGCGCCCAGCTGATTTGAAGTGTCAAATCATAACATACAATCCTAAGAAACTGACAAAATGGGGTATCAGAGTTTATACTCTAGCTGACTTGAAGACTGGCTACATTTGCTGCATTTTGCCATATTATGGATCACTCACAACAGAGCTCTTGGTCAGACCCGATTTACCTGTTTCATCAAGAATTCCGATACACTTATACAAAATGTTGTTGGAGAAAATTCCAGGTGCTCAGGGGCACCATATGTACATGAATTGCTACTATACTACTTATGTCTTAGCTCAAGAACTAGCCAAATTGAAATGCAATATCTCCGGAACGATCTTAATGAACAGGAAAGAATTACCCAAGGAAATAAAAAAGCCAAATTTTTCGAAAAAATCCACGGTCGCATATCGATGGGGTAACACCTTACTTTTAGTGTGAAAAGATAAGAGGATTGTCACGTGTTTGACTATGAGGGGTGACACAGGAATGTTGATGGTCAAAAGGATCACACGAGGTGGTGTGGAAATAATGGTCAAGAAACCCAATATTGTTTTGAATTATATAAAATATATGGGTGGTGTTGATCGGGCGGACCAATATGCATCAAGGTATTGTTTTCTGTGAAAATCGCTTAAATGGTGGCGTAAGCTTTTTTTGGGGGGGGGGCATGGAAATTTGCCTTATCAATTCCTATATTCTGTATAAACTAGAAAAGACCAAATAAAGGGAAAAGCCACTCAGCCATTTGCGATTTCTAAAAACACTTGTCGAGCAATTGAGAGGATCATATCGCCAGCATCATGAGCAAGGGTCTACTTCGCATTCCAATGAAATCTGACTAAATGGGAAGTTTCACATAGTCTACAAGGGCCAAGAAGGGACTGCAAGGTTTGCTGTGACCGTAACACGCCTGGAGGTAGGCGGGAAGTAACATATTACTGTGATGCGTGTCCTGATAAACCTAGGATGCATCTTGGGCATTGTTTTACAAAACATCACACAAAAACTAATTACAGAGTGTAATATTTATCAAATTTTGTTGTTTTCGATATAAAAATAAATTAATTGGTGAAATTTTATTTTTTGTGTACATTTGTTTGTTTATAAATGATTTTAAAGTACTTGTAAAATGTTTCC
This sequence comes from Craseonycteris thonglongyai, assembly GCA_004027555.1. Classification (NCBI taxonomy): domain Eukaryota; kingdom Metazoa; phylum Chordata; class Mammalia; order Chiroptera; family Craseonycteridae; genus Craseonycteris; species Craseonycteris thonglongyai. The sequence continues at coordinate 1,533 of PVKE010041358.1, read as the reverse complement.
GCAATTTGGCCGAAATAGTCTCAAGTGGTTGGTTCCCACAAGCGAAAAAGGCCTCGAGTGCAAAGGGGTAGAAGACAAAACGTTCTAGCAATAGTTTAATGCATTCTGGCAATTTGCCAAGGTCATACATTCCTAGAATTCTGACAGCCTGACACTGTGATCTCTGCCCACCCAGACAATACATTTTGACTTATGTGTTACACTTGTCACCGGACGCAGCGCGTGAACGCAACAGTTACGACTCAACTCATCGAAGAACACAGTTAGCTTGAATATTTGGTAGTGTCATACGGTAGCTTCTTTTCTTTTGTATTAACAGTATTATTATCAATCAATATTATTTATCCTCGGTGACCACGTTGAGTTTCATTTTTTCTTCTGTTTAAAATGTAAGTACCTTTTCTTTGTTTTAAATTAAATTGCTTTTCTGGGGAAGCCGGGATGGCTCAGTGGGTTAAGCGCTCACTTTGCAGTGCTGGGGACCGAGGATCGAATCCCGGTCCCGGACCGTGGGGAACCATATGCTGAACTGAGAGCTCCCCCAGTTCAGTTCTCTCTCTGTCTCTGTCTCTGTATCTCTCTCGCTGTCAAAATAAATAAATAAATAAATAAACATTGAAAAACAAAACAAAAAAAACCCCAAATGTTTAAATTGCTTTTCTTACCTATCTATTTACTTGATAAGTGAGCATTCTCGGCAACAGATCTCTAAACTGTGGTCATTACACTAAGAGAAAAATAAGGGACAGTATTACAAATATATTAGGAATAACAATCATTTTATTTAAATTAAGAAGTCAGTATTGTAAACTGTAATAAATATATTGTAACTTTAACATACTTCTTATAAATTTGAATATATCTATATTAGATTTTAATATACTTGTATTGTTGTCCTTGATCGTAATATGCAGTATTGTTATTATTTCTCTCAATGTAACAGAGATAATTGCCGCAGTCCATGAGTTTTTTAATTTTCTAGGAAAATATTTAATTCAATATTTATTCTTTAAATTGTCATATTTCTTTGTATTCTAGTATACCCATAAACATGAGTAGTAAACCGAAAAAATTGAAAACTTATCACTTCAATGAAGAATGGGAACTCGATTACTTTTTTACAATGCTGAATGATAAATGTTGTTGTTTAATATGCCTTACTTCGGTAGCCATTGCTAAAAAGGGTAATCTGGAGAGACATTTTTTAGCTTTACATAACAAGTATCAAACAGATTATCCACCAAATTCTGAACTGAGAAAACATCAAGTTAGGGATCTTAAAACTCAATTAACAAATCAACAAAGCGTTTTTAAAAAGCCAAGGTTGAAGTCACAGCAGTAACTACTGCATCATTCAAAGTAAGCTATCTCTTAGCAAAACAATGTAAGCCATTTTCCGACAGTGAATTTGTAAAGGAAATTTTTTTGGAAATGTCAGATTCACTTTTTAACGATTTTAAGAACAAGAGTGAAATTGTTGCTGCAATTCAAGATCTACAATTGTCTCGAAACACAGTGATGCGACGAATTGAA
>PVKE010041357.1:0-14202 GCA_004027555.1 Craseonycteris thonglongyai | reverse complement strand
GGGAATGGTAGTTGCTACACATATTTAAGTGATTGACCAGAGCAGCTCAAAGAAAGGCAGTCCAGTAAACCAAGTAAACTGTTTATGCCTTTAAAGTCCTGTATATTTAGAACAAAACTGTTCTATAGATACATTTCCTGCACACTCTAAATTCTGGAGACTTTATTAGTCTCATTAGGAAAACATAAATATTCCGAACTCTTGTCGGCTTGCTTGTGTATAGATGTATCATTGATGTCTGAGGACTTTAAAAAGCAATATCTGGAAATTCAGTGACGGAAAGAGTAGCACAAATGTGTCTATTTCCTTATCTATGGAAGGAATTCAGGCAAATATAACAAAACACAGATTAATCTTCCCAGGAGCTTGTGACTTATAGCCCCAAAGCAGGAGCTTCAGGAATTTAAGTGCTAAAATGGAGAGATTCAACTTGAACATCTTTCTCTGGGGATTTAAGATCCTAGAAGGAATGTTAGGTAAATTCTTACTCCAACCCAGAAGAAATGCCAGTTTTGCATGAGGGTCTAGCATTTCTTGACACCTCTTACAGCAGAGGAAGGCAACTGTGCTTCAGAGATTAGCTGCATTTATGAGATGGAGAGAGTAATGAAAATATCTGGGAGTGTGTGTGTTTCGGGGGTCATGAGCCCAGTGGGCCGCCATATTTTGTCAGAAGTCCATTGGCCTGGGAATCCTCTGACTAAATGAAGAATACATCTTTTCCACACAGATCCTTTTTGAAGACACTGTCCTTCAGTGTTGTTTTTAGTCTTAGGCTGCTTTCAGATGTTTTCTCCTGACATCTCAGGCAAATGCCTACCTACATTGGCCAGCACATGGCTTCCCCATGTCCTGTCCCTCCTCCCTGAATGGCTCTTCTCTAGAGATACCGGCTTTATTGGTCCTTGCCAGGTAATATGCTGTCTTTTTACCATGCTATGGCTTTCAAGTCACTCTCTTTTTCCCCACTGACTTCAAAGACAAGAACTTTTGGGTCCTGGTGGGCCTTCATTCACTGTAAATGCTGTCTGGTTGATGTTTAGGGAACAAGGAATCCAATGCACCTGCACACATACACGCACATACCTCTCACAAACTCCTAATGTAATAATGAGTTGAAAACCACCATTCTATATAAATCCGGACATTCACAAGATAATGTCTCCATGCCAGAAAAAGGTGGGGAGATGAAGGGGAGAAAGACAACCGACCCCACAAGAGAAATTGTTTGCTCTATTTCTGTCAGTTAAGTCTGCTTAGGGGTAGGATTGGACACGCTACCAGAGTTATCTCCGGAGTCAATAAAAGTGCTTCCTTCTTGAGTTGCCATGAGCTTGGGTACATCAGAAGGTTAGGGAATGATCTCAAAATTATACTTTTCAGTCAGCTGAACAGAGCTGTTCCAGGGCTCTGGTGATACTCTAAGTACAGTAGACTCTCAGTTAACTGGCACCCATGCCTGATAAATGTAGTAGTAACATTATTTCTTTGTTTTTTGCTTCTTTGGTTGGTTTTGCCGATTGCTTAAGAGTGTCAATTGCTTGAGTTCCTGTTAATGGAAGGTCTACTATATTATTTTTCAAAATGACTTCATTCTCCCTGCCTCTTGGAATGTCATCAGACCTTTGATTATACTTTATTGTTAAGTTTGTGGTGGAGCATTAACTGACAAGAGACATACACCAATCTGTGTAACAAGGAGTTACCCTATTTTTCCATTTATAAGACGATACTTTTGTCTAAAATCATTGGACCAAAAATTGGGGGTCATCTTCTACACAGGAATAACCTGTGTATTGATTTTTTAATGTTGGGTTAGGAAAGGAAGGGTCATCTTACCCATGGAAAAATACAGTACTTCCACTTCATTCCATTTTCCCCTTATTGAGCTGCAACTCTTTCATATATATCCTAACTCATATCACCCCTGTGGCGGAAAAAGCCTCACTGCCATAAAATCGCCTTGCCAAGTCTGTATGTGTCGCATCTCCCTGGGCCATCCTGGAAAGCTCCCTATAGCTTCTTCAGGATAGGCTGCTGATTCTCACTGGGGAATGTTCTTTTCAACCTCATCTCAGAGTTGCCACACCTTTGCTTCTGCCATATTCTACTGGCCACATAAGCCAACCCTGATACGGCGTGTTTGGGGGCAAGAAGAAGGAGACTACACAAGAATGTGACTATTAGGAAGTAGAGAGCATTGGGGGCCATCTTGGAGGCTATTTAACATATTAATGAATAAATATTGGCCTATAGCCCAGGTTACTATGTCCCCTACTGTGATATGAAGGAAGGTTATGCCATTGACTTTCTAAACTTAGGCCATTCATTTATCTGGCATATATTTACTGAGTGCCAGAAAAAACAAAGATCCTCACCCTCATGAGTCTTATAGTCTGTTCTATGTTCTGCTTTTCATGTAACGAATCCTATGGGTCTGTGGGCCCATGTAATTAAAGTAAGTACATGCATCTCAAACCATCATTTTCGACTGACTTGCAATTGACCAGCTTCACAGGAAACAAGGGTAGCTATTTTCTTTATCTGCCAGAATAAGGCTAGGCTTTTTGAAAGATGTAGTAACAATACAATCTCTCTAGTCATTACATTCTTCTGTTAACTGTCTAAAATGATTACTTCTCTTTGAAAGCAAAGTGAGGAAGTCAAATGCCGTTACTTAAGAATTAAGGGAAGTAAAGTGCATTACTTAAGAATTAAGATTTGAGAGTGAGACCCTCCTGGATTTGAGTCATAGCTGTCCTGCTTTCTTACTCTGTTACCTTGGGCATGTTGTTTGACTCATCTGAGCCTCAGTTTTATCATCTGTAAAATAATGATAACAATGGCACCTTTCTTGGAGTTGTAAGCACTCAGTGCCTGAAAGAACTTATGATAGGATTTGGTACCTAGATACCACTCAGCTTTATTGGTCTTGTCTTTATTCTCACTCTCTCTGTATACCATACAGAGACTCATTACCAAGGTGCTATCCGCAAGACCCCTTAGTTCAACCCAAACTAAACTACCCAAGATACCAAGAGGCAGAAAAGCTTCACTCCCAGAGCAGCTTCTCTCATTTCCCAGAGCTATGGCTGCTGCTGACGCGTGTGTGTGTGTGTGTGTGTGTGTGTGTGTGTGTGTGTGTGTGTGTGTGTGTGTGTGTGTGAGGTAGAAAGAATAATTCAATCTGAGCTTCATAAGTTGTGTTAAAGCCTTTGATTTATCATCAGGCGTTTGCCATTTGGATATGTGAGCGTGCTTTCCATAGCACCCTGGTGATTTCCTACTGATGCTGTTCCTGTTGAATATACTTTGCTAATAAGTCATCTGTCAGCAGAGGGGCCTGGGGAGTAAAGACACATGTGCTTGGGGTTTCTGTCTCTGTCAGTCTTGCGCTCCTGAGCTAGAAGTAGGCTGACCAGATGTCCTGTCTTAAATGGGACAGAAAACAAAAGTACTGTCCCATTTCAGATAGTGCATAGGGTCAGCCTAAATGCAAGGTGTCGGTAGGCTGACCGTACATACCGTTTGAGATGGGACGGTACTGCTGTTTTCTGTCTCGTTGAAAATGCAACATCTGGTCAGCCTCACTGGAAGTCCCTGGTTTTCCTTGGCCCAGCACCGAGCAGGCATTTGCTTCCTGCCACAGCCATGCCTGCCTTCCTGAGGCTGCGAAGCCTATGGCCCCTCTCCCCGCAGTTCTCTCACTTTCCTTCCTGGAGTGATGTCATTAGACAGGGAAGGGACCCTTGTTAATGCCAGTCCAAGGAATAAGATGCACATTAAGCAGGGAGGTGTATTCTGGTGGCAGGCAGTGCATCATAATCCTTGGAGCTACCTGGTAGATTGGAACTCTGTGTATTTTATGTACAGTCCTCATTTTCCCTTGCCTCCACTGGCAGGGATATGTCCATGGGACATACGCAACCCTTTGAATCACTAAAAGACACGAGTAAATAATGATCGATTTCCAGGCAATCATGAGCTCTGATTTCATTCAAGAGGAAAGACTTTGTCAGACACACAGTGGGGAGAGGGCTGGGGAGGAAGGGACACATACTTTGAAGCAGGAAATGCTGAGTTTGAAGCCTGGTCCTAACACTTGTTAACTCTGTGACCCGAAGGATGGCATTTCTTTCTTTCTTTCTTTCTTTCTTTCTTTCTTTCTTTCTTTCTTTCTTTCTTTCTTTCTTTCTTTCTTTCTTTCTTTCTTTCTTTCTTTCTTTCTTCCTTCCTTCCTTCCTTCCTTCTTTCTTTCTTTCTTTCTCTCTTTTTTTTTTTGTTTAAGATTTATTTTATTGTTTATGACAGAGAGAGACAGAGAGAAGTGGGAGGGCCCAGAGCAGTCTCCATAGTTGTATGTCATCAGTTTTCAACATGGTTTTGTTCCACACAGATGGGCAGGGGGGTTGCGCAGGGCAGGAACTGAGCTGGGGGCCTCCAGCATGGGAGGCACAACCCTCAAACCAGGGGCCGAACAGCGAGGGCAGGGTGAGAATCAAACTGGGGCGTCCTACATGGGAAGCACACCCCAGTTCAGCACATGGGTCCAATATGAGCTGGAGCTGGAATTTCATCCTGAGTTCCTGGGGCTGCAAAGCGAGCACTTAACCTGCTGAGCCATCCCAGCTTCCCCTGGATGGCATTTCTTAAGCTATCCAAACCTATTCATATAGAAAATGGAAATAATAGCCACCTGTGGGAGTAAGTATGTAGACCATATAGCACTTTGTACACTAAAAAATAAGTGGAAGGAAAGGAAGGAAGGAAGGAAAGAAGGAAGAGAGGGAGGGAGGGAGGGAGAGAAGGAGGGATGGTGGGAGAGTGGGTTCCAGGAAACATTATTTTTTGTTCTTTCTGGACTCTACCAATTTTCTAAATTAATCAAGTTGAAATACATTGTTTTTAGTAAGAGGAGATATTTGTGGCTTCCAGGGCTCTGGTTCTCAGACATTACTGTAGTTAGCAATCACTGGAGAATGTGTTGAGCTGCTGAAATTCGGGAGCTCTGGAGCAGGCTCTCGGGCCACAAATGGAGACACCGGCTTTGGGGAAACTCCAAGTCTTGGAAGGTTTTGAAATCACCTTGGCTTAAACATTTTAGGCATTTGTGGAAGTCAGATATGAAACATTCTTTGAGCTTTGAAGACATGGAACCCTAGATGTTTTAGAACTCTCAATGCTGCTATGGGCCTTCTGGGAGTTTTCAAAAGCATAGCAGCAGAGATTTGCAAGGGTGCACCTTCTGTTCCGTGGAAAGTCTTTAGCTCCACGTGTGACCTGGATAGAGCAATTCACTACCTTCCACAGGCCCCATTTCAGAACGCAAGCAGGAACAGGACACCGGGAATATCTGTGGAATGCAGGCCTGCAGCTGAAGGACAAGTAAAACCAGAGGGCTTGGGCAGATAAGGAATGCCAAGACGCGTAGTGCCTAACACTGAAATGATAGTGACTGCCCACCCTGGTAGAGGGGGTGGGCTGGGGGGCTTAGAGCCCCACTAGCAGAGGAGTTGTCTAACTCTCTGACCTTCACTGTCTGTTGGGTCATTTTCTCAGTTCCATCTCTAAGACATAGTGTCAGTCCCCAATCTGATCACCACCTTGGCCCCGGTCAGTACCCCCCTCTACTCCCAACAGCTACGATCTAACCCATCTCCCTTTTAGTGCACGGTGAGTACAACAGCAAAAGTGACTTTCTTACTCTGTAAAATTGGTCCTGTCGTACCCCCATAATACTCCGTAGTGGCCGCCTGTTGCACTTAAAAGTGAAACCTAACCTGGGGATGCTGGATAGCTCAGCGGCTGAGCGTTGGCTTTCCAATTGCAAGGTCTGGGTTCAATTCCTGGCCCTAGCTTGTGCAAGTCCATCTGCTGAGCTGTAGCACAACTGCTAACCTCCGGGGTGGCTTCGCTGTAAAGGTTCTCGCCTCCCAAGCAGGAGGCCCCGGGTTTGGTTCCCGCCCCATACGGCCCCACATCCACCTGTGTGGAATGAAACTATGTCACAACTAATGATGTGCAACTATCGAGACTGCTCTGGGCCCTCCTTCTCTCTCTCTCTCTCTCACCCTCACCTTGTCTCAAATAATCAAATAAATCTTAAAAAAAGATCAATCCCAACCTCCTTACCTTATATGTCCTGTATGTGCTACTCCCTACAATATTTTTCAAGCTGTACTCGCCCTTGCTGACTGCACCCAGCCCTGTGTGGAGCACTGAATTCCCCAAAGGAGCCAAGGTCTTTCCTTCCACAGAGCGCTTTACCATGTTACTTCTCTCACTGGTTGCCTGGCTGACTCCCACCTAATTTTCAGATCTCCTCATAAATGACATCCTTCCTAAACATCCCTTCCGAAGAGGTTTCTCTCCTGTTATTTTGTATGTTTGCCCCTTCTTTGTCTTCTTGACAACACTTATTACAATTTGCATCAGCTCTGTTGAGTTACTTGTCTTTACCCGGTTTTGGTCTATTATTCTTTTTAGAATATTTACACCATTTTGCTTTCTTTTTCACCAGTGTGTCTGGGGCAACTCTCGGAGTGCTTGAGCATTGCTTGTTGAGTGAGCAAATAAGTACCCTATTCCAGGGGATAGGGTCTGAAGAAGGATTAGTGGGGATAGTTGCTTCTGTTTCTCAAACAAATTCATTCTTCTAGGATAGTCCATAGAAGAAAATTACAAGAGCGTACACCAAGTAACTCACTCACCCAAACTGAACTTCAAGGAACCAGAGATCTTTTCATTCTGTTTCCCAGAGAGGTCATGGGCCTGCCTACTGCCCCCGTGAGAGCGAGGCTGTGTCCATGTGACAGAACATTTGTCCCTCACAGGTTACTGGTGCTTTTGGTGGCCTTCGTGGCTAACTGCTGATCTGATCAGGGGAAGAACTGAGTTCTGAAGATGGGTTTCCGTAAAACTGAAGCTTGCATTGGCAGCACCGGAGTCTCTGAGACTTGGTCACAGCCAGCCCCGTTGTGCATGGTGACACTCAGGACAAGATGCACAGGACAGCCCTACTCAGAATGACAGGGAGACTTTGAATCACATGTCCTCAAGGACATGCTGGACTTCTTTCCTCTCTCTCGGGCCTTCTGGGTACTGGGGAGGAGGGGATCAAGTCATTCCGACCTGTCTGAGCAGATGAGTGACGGCTCAGTGAGGACAAACCAAGCACATTAACACTCTGTTTCCAAGGAGACAAAATGTCAAAAGGGGGTGAAGTGTGGAAGCCACTCAAAAGATCCTAGGGCACAAGGAATCATTTAAATTTTAAAGTTTGAATGAAATAGTATTTGAATAAATAAAAGACAGTTCTGGGGGATGCTGGGATAGCTCAACAAGTTGAGTGCTTGCCTTGTAACATCAAGGTCCAGGGATTGAGTTCTGGCCCCAGCCTGTGCAAACCCACATGCTGAACTGGGGTGCAACTGGTAACTGCTGGGGTGGCAACAAAGACTATTGCCTCCCATGAGGGAGGCCCCCAGTTTGGTTCCACCCAGCATGGCCCATATCTACCTGTGTGAAATGAAACTATGTCGAAAAACTACTGATGTGCAACAATGGAGACTGCTCTGGGCCCTCCCCCTCCTCTCTGTCTCTCTAACCCTTTCTCAAACAATAAAGTAAATCTTAAAAGAAAAAAAAAAAAGACTGTTCTACTTTATGCAATAAGTAGTAAGCTTATGGGAAATCTCATCTCAAGTGGTAGTAGGCCGAATAAAAGTATGTTTAAATAAATGAGTTGGAGCATAAATATATTCTAAAGACTTATTTTTATTGTTTTTGATGGAGAGAGAGAGGGGAGGTTGTAGGAGTGGGGGTGGGGGTGGGGGCAGAGCGGTCTCCATAGCTATATGTCATCAGTTTTCAATGTAGTGTCATTCCACTGGTGGACATGGAGCTGTGCCAGGCAGGCACCAGGACAGGGGCCTCCCACATGGGAAGCTCACTCCAACAAAGTGGGCACACACCCCACTTTAGCATATGGGTCTGCACGGGCCAGGGCCAGGATTTGATCCTTAGACCTCGAGGCTACAACATGAATGTTCAACCTGCTGAGCCATCCCAGCATCCCCAACATAAATACGTTTTATGGCAACCATCAGGGAGTGTTTGGGTATGTCCTTTGCTATCTTTGAGGTTCACAATGAAGTTCTCCCACAAAACATCCCTTGGTACCATTTAGTGCCTTATCCTTTCAAAAATATTCATTCAACCCCTTGTGTACATGTGTCACTGTGTCAGGACCAGGGTCAGACATCGCCAGCTGTCCCCTGGGAGGCAAAGCCTGTCTGATTGAGAACCTCTTGTGTATTGTACCCTCTAAAACTGAGGGTAATGGCCCAGGTTGCTGAAATTAGATGAGGGACCCCACCCCATGTATCTTGAAAACTTCCAAGTACCTCCTGTGTACCTTGAGAGACCCTCCCAGAATTAGAACCTTTTGTTCTGACAAGGACAAATGGCCTCTTAAATTGTGAGTAAGAACCCATTTCTTCATTGGATGTTGTGACACCTGCTTCTAGCTCAGATTGCAACGTACATGTCCCCTGTCCTATGGTCTAGATGTCAGGGGGCTGGGATGGAGCCATGCCTGCCCCGGCCACTCCCATGACAACTTCCTCTATAGACCCTATTGTGCCAGATACTTATTCTGTGTTCAAACGAGGCTACACTATCTCCTCACTAGCATAATGAACAGTAGTTGACATAGGGCACGGATTTGAGAGGCATCTTGGAAAAGGGAGAAAAACGTTGAACTAATAATCTGCCCATAGCCTAGTTTCCCTCTTTTAGGTTATCTTCTCAGAAATAGTTGAAACAAAGAGAAGGCAGTGACAATGACACTGGGAAGAATGCTCATTAGACCTCTGAGATACGGTAGTGCTCACCAACCCACAGGAAGGATGCTGCTATTGTCTGGGAGTGGGTGAGGCCGCACGTAAAAAATGTATGGTATGAGGAACTGTTACACAAACTGGTCTTGTTCTTATTAGGAAAGAGGGAGATATCAAGATACCTTAAAAGTGATCTCAAGTTACCACTCAGAATTAAAGGCATTGTCTTTGAAATAATCCAAAAAGGCGATCTGTGGCAGGGCCTAATAGGCCACGTGCTTCTCACTAGCACATACTTGGGGCAAGCTGGTGGGGCCTGAGCTACAAAGCGTTACCCTTTGACTCCTTGCCCCTCTGTGGCATCAGTTTTCATCTTTAAATCTCATTAGCCAGGGCTCAAGCTAAGCAACATCGCCTGGCCCTAGGAGACCTTAGAAAGTTTCCCTTCTGGAAAAAGAGCCACTTCAGTTTGCCTCAAGTTTTTTTGTTTTTTTTTTCATTCTTTTTCTTTTTAAAATTAAATATAGTTGGTATACAATATTATATTAAAAGCCATAAAGCTCCTAGAAGAAAACCATCATTTTGACATTGGTCTGAGCACTATCTTTTGGGATATGGTCCCTTGAGCCAGGGAAGCAAAAACAAAAATAAACAAGTGAGATTTTATCCTTTCCTTTATCACATCCCACCCTCACCTCAAAGACCTCACTGTGGGAAGAAAACAAGCACATTTTTAAAAATAGAAAATCCAGGTGAGTTACTGTGTACTCCTAGTAAAACTACTTCTGGGCATGTTTTCAGGGTGCACAGATCACCTGATTCAAGTGTCAGAATCATTTGGAATACGTGGTAAAATGCAGATTCTAGGTTCCCATTTCAACCCTAGAAAAATCCAAATTCCTGGCCCAAGGCCCAAGTATTTGCATTTTTAATAATGTATGAGAATCTACAGGGGGTCAGGTGTCGTTGCCTTCCATTCATGAATGTATCCCAAATACCCAGATCACTTTCTAAGAACACCTAAAATATTATGGGGCTCTGTAAATATTTATTCAATGAATAAAGAACCAAAGCCTAGTAGGATTGATGTATTAACATTGCTCTTCTGTTATTAAAGACGCCAGTGGCAGGAGAGAGGAGTCTTTAAATGGGAGGCAAACAGACTAGAAAAGAGGAAGGAGAGAAGTCAATGTGAAGCGTGGGGCAATTTCTGGGAGGCTCGACTTAGGCGGAGCACTGAAATGGAAACTGTGTGTGACCAGAACATGGGCTGGGACTTGGGAGAAGAGGAAAGCAGCTGAGAAAAGGGAAATGCAATGAGGCAGTGGTTAGAGCACTCATTCTTAAACATGAATGAGCCCCCAAATCAGCCTGCGGGCTTGTGAGACCTCTGATGATGGCCCTGCTCCACCCAAAGTTTCTGATTCAGTAGGTCTAGGGTGGAGCCTGAGAATTTCTATTTTTAACCACTTAGAGTTAGATTGTTGGCCTCGAGAGTCAGAGAGTTTGGGGTATGAACCCCAGGTCTGCACCACTCTAGGTTTTTTTTAGTGTCTGTATCTCAGTTTCCTTCACACGTAAAAGAGGAATAATAAGGGTGACTAGACGTTTCAGAGCTTCACGAATGTATCCCCAATACCTGGATCACTTCCTAGTTGAGTGGATGCATGTAAAATATAAAGTGTTGACACACACCAGCACTCATTATCTTAACATTATTTTGTCTGATGCCACTCATGTAGCTTTTGGGGGAAATAAAGACTATAGCTGTTCTTCTAAAGAAAGAGGAGGTCGGACTTCATAGAACAAGCATAATATTTACCAGGAGGATGGACGTATTCAGATTCCAATGGAATTAAGCTCTGTATTTCTGTGTCACAGTAGAGTACCTAGCCAGCTGAAATGACTTTCTGATAAGAAAGCACTCTGACTTTCGCAACAGGTAAAGTAGATGGCTTGATTGGAGGTAGGTGATGATGACAATTGTACAACAATGTGAATACACCTAATGCTGGTGTACAGAGCTGTACACTTAAAAACGGTTAAAATAATGAATTTTCTGTCATATATATTTTACCACCATAAAAAAATAATGTAACTAGGTAGCCCAAGTATTACTTTCCACTCCCTCCTTAATAATCATTTATAGAGAAATTCATTTTAGCATATAGTTTAGCAACTCTTGTTCATATTAGCCTACTTCATTTAAAGAGTGACTAAATTTTTAAAAAAGATTTGTTTTATTGTTTTTGACAGAGACAGAGAGAGACAAAGACAGAGAGAGACAAAGAGAAGGGGGAGGTTGCCCAGAGCAGTCTCCATAGTTGTATGTCATCAGCTTTCAACATGGTTTTGTTCCAAACAGGTGGGTGGGGGCTCTGCAGGATGGGAACTGGTTTGGGGGCCTCCTGTATGGGAGGCACGCCCCCTTGAGTCACGTGCTGAACCAGGGGGCAAGAACCGAACTGGGGATCTCTCACATGGGAAACTCACCCCAGTCCAGCACATGGGTCCACAGGGACAGGGCTAGGATTCAATCCTCGGTCCCCAGAGCTGCAAAGTGAGTGTTCAACCCACTGAGCCATTCCTGCCTTTCTTAGAGTGACTAAAATTTGAAACATATATTGTACATTTTATGAGGTGAGCTCTCTGTGCCTGCCATTGTTACTGCAATAAAGCAGTTTTAAAGATGAATTTAGTGATGCTTTATGGCCCCTAATGTTGAATTGCAATCACTTCCCATACACACACAAAAAAACATTTTTCTGGATTTTCACTGGGTGATTGGAAAAGAAAATGCCCATAAGGACTTGGCCTGAGACCCCCACCATTTTTTTTTTCTTTTTTGTAAGATTTGTTGTATTGTTTTGACAAAGAGAGAGAGAGAGAGACAGAGAGAAGGGGGAGGGCCGAGAGCAGTCTCCATAGTTGCATATCATCAGTTTTCAACATGGTTTCATTCCACACAGGTAGGCAGAGGCCATGCAGGGCGGGGACCAGGCCAGGGGCCTCCCACATGGGAAGCACACTCCTGAGAGCTGGGGGCCAAACTGGGGGCCTCCCACATGGGAAGCACACCCCAGTTCAGCATATGGATCTGTATGTGCCTGAGCTGGGATTTGATCCTTGGACCCCAGGGCTGCAAAGCAAGCATTTAACCTTCGCTGACCCATCTCGGCTCCCCCCACTACCTCTTGTTTTGAACTTTTCCTTCATAAGATGATGAATTTGATAGAGAAATGTGAACCTTTCGCTCATTCTAGTTACACAGGCCTTTATCTAGTGTCTCTAGCCTTTTTTATGGTTACATACTACACTGGCAAGGAAGGGTACCTTTGTTCTTAAAATCAAATACTACATCAAGGGGAAAAAAGGCCTCCTGATAAAAAGCATACGAAGGATCTGGGGGAAATTATTTAGAAAAGCAAATGCAGGCAGCCTTCACGTGCCAAACTCAGAGCGAAACCCTACATCACAGAGGAAGCCCTCCTGTTGTAAGCAAGTTGGATTCCAAAAGCTTATTAGTACGCTGTGTCTACCATGGTGTGCACTTTCTTGTAGCAACATTTCTACATGTAAAGACTGTACTTGGACTTCAGAATGGAACCTGGGGAATCAAGAAGAGATGTCTTTGCTGTCCTCAGCTAGGAGAATCCAATGTAGGTTCCAGAAGTTGACTATGTCTGTAGCAATCAGTAGTACTTAATCCTGCAGTGGTGTGCCTTCGCTACCACTGCTATCATCCCCCAGGGGAGGAGTCTTGCAAGTTGTACACTTGTGTCTCCAGAATGACTAACACTGACGTTTGGAGATATTCCAGAAATCACAATTTGATTTTATAAAAATTTTTTGCAGAAATATCTTAGATAATAAGGATGTCTCATGCTTTCATAAAAAAAGAATGGAAGTGTCCTGTAACTCTCTAGCTTCTTCTGTGTCTTCCCACTCTTCAGCTTCTTCTTTTCTTTCATTTTTCTTCATGTCAGAAATGGGCTTATATGATTTCTTGAACTCCTAGCCAATAGTGAAACATAGTGGAATGGGGAAGAGCTATTCAGACCTAGATGTGAGTCTATACCCTTCCTTTTGCTGTGAACAAGTGGCCTAACCTCTCTGAGATACAGTGCCCTTATGTATAAATGGAATAACACATGAAAGGTTACTGTGAAAATTAAATGAGATGATACATTATAGCAAGTGCTTAGCCTAGTTCCTAGACTTAGTTGGAACTCCATTATTATTGTTACGTGCCATTTGGGCTAATTATTGCTATTTTTCAGGTATATAGTTAATGCACTCATCTATATTTGTGTAAATGATATTGTAAAAATATGTGTAGGAAGTATTTCATGCATTTGCATAGCAAGTGGTAGTTTATAAAACAATCTCTCATTTGCTCCCTTACAACAACCCAATGCAATCAGAAGAGCTGAAGAATTTCTTCTTTTTACACATAAGGAAACAGGCTTAGCGAGGTGTAGTGCTTGGTTTGGATTGACTTGGGCAGACAGAAGGGTTGAACCAGAGTTAAGATTCCTTAGTCCCGTGCTTTCTGTTACATATGGGAGAATGTCTTATTATTACTGAGACCATAGTATTGCCAACCTAAGGACTAAGGAGAAAAGTCTTACCCATTTCTTGCTTTAATAATTTGTTTTTTAGAAAACATATCCAAGAAGCCATGCTTTCTGAATAGGGTTAGACTGTTTATTTTTCTTTCATGTTCTGAAGTTTTTCAGCTTGTGTGCAGCCGTGTGGTAACTTGAAAGATGATTCCAGGGATTTCATGCTTCTGGCAGTTTCAGATCACACTGGGGTGAAATATGACATTCTCCAGTCATCCCCAAGGTAATAATGTTGAGAAGATGGTGGAAACCCTGATAAATTCCTGAACAAAATGAATTTTAAAGGTTGTTTCAATATTTTTATACGTTCTAAGTGATTTCGACTTTTCACATACAGGTTTTTAGATTACTTAGTTTAAAAAAAACAAAACGACACTACACTTTTGATGCAACAATAATAGTTTTGGCTATCCTTTGCATATTGGTTCTTTATCTATAGTAGAATTTCCTTTTTGACGCAATCACAGAATAAGTCAAACCCTTGTTATGACTTCTTGGCTCCAAATATGACTCTAGTTTTTGTAAGAGCGAGAAGCAAATGTTCTCCCTATCTGTCAGCATATAAATTGTGAAAACTTAAGAGTCTTGAAAATCATCCTCTTGGGACATGGAATATCATAATAGCTAAGGCCTTTGACACTAAAATCCAAGCTTTACCATTTATTATCTGAGCAAATTGAGGGAAATTGTTTTATGCTAAGGCTTTAATTCTCTCTCCTATCAAATAGTGATGTAAT
>PVKE010041356.1:0-14202 GCA_004027555.1 Craseonycteris thonglongyai | reverse complement strand
GGGTGTGGGTGTGGGGTACCTTCACAACTGAGATATCACTCCAATTTTAAAGAGTCCTATGCAGGTGTGAGACCAGCTCATTCTGTGTCTCTGTTCTTCCTACCATTCCTGACCATTCCTACTATTCCTGCCATTCTTCTATATGTCCTTAGTTGTAGGGCTTTGGTTCAGCTAAACTTCAGGTGATTTTCAAGGATGGTTCGGTAGTTTAGTTGTAATTTTGACACAGTGGTGAGAAGAGGTAACCCCAGAGTTTGCCTACTCTGCCATCTTGACTGGGTCCTCATTAGTTTTTTATTTTGTATGATCACATTTCTCTATTAAAGTATTCAGTGCCCTGACACAAACTCAATGGCCTTCCAGTGGGTGGTGCTCCAGTCTGATTCACTTTTAATCTTGAAGCCACTCCATAAGGTTAGTTTTATTAGCTCTGGTGCTCTAAAGGGAATCACATTAAGAATCCCTGTTTCTTCAGATGGTGATGAGCATATAAGAAAACCTTCTGTCATCCCAGAATGTTACCATTGGAGTGGATTCTAGAAATTCTTTGACCTTATAAACCTAAAAAAGAAAAAAAAAAAAATTAGGTCAAGTGGATTGAAAATGAAGCCCTACCTTGCCCGGTATGATCACTACAGAATGAAGTTGTACACATCTCTCTAAAACTTGAAATTGAGTTCTTAGGAGTGGATTTACTGAAAATTATTTTGATATAGGACAAAAGAAAAGGAGACTAAAGAGAGAATCAGGAATGGAGAAGGAATGAAGAGGTCAAAAAGGGCCATTATATGATCTCTTTTGTGCTTTAGACACCTAAGTAATAAAATTTTTATTTTTTTACCTTGGTCTATTTTTAGAATGACCAAAACCTGTATTAGTAATTCCTACATGATGGATGGTTACATATTCTAGAAGTGTGAGTGAATAGTTCTTTGATCAATTTCAGAAAACAAAATCATAACAATGGTTTGCTAAATATTTCTAAGCTCACCTGAAAATTACAGTGAGAAGCTCACAGCATGCAGCTTAATGATGCTTTTCCTTAGAAAGCCTATGACTGTATGTGCAGGATTTAAACAAAATTATTCATACATTACTGTCGGGCTGATGCTGAAGTTCAAAGCAAATGCTATCAGTACATCCTAACAGTACAGTCTGGGCTTAAAAAACAGTCTTCTTTCAAATTCCCTCAACGTAAGGTGTTTCTTATTTTAACTCTGAATAACTTGTGTATGTAGTTTTTTAAATGGGAAATAAATAAAGTTCTCAGTAATAGTCATTCTTTCTAATGTGATAGATATGTCTGTGTTTATGATAGAGGCTATCTGGAAAAAAATCCAGCCAATATCTGGTAATGGGAAGAGAACTGACTCTTGGTGGTGAACACATAATGCAACACACATGCGATGTATTGTAGAATTTTACGTCTGGAACCTGTATAATTTTTGCTGACCAATGTCACCCCAATAAATTTAGCAATAAAAATTATTTTTAAAAATCCAGCCATAAATGCCTCTATTTTTTTCATATTACATGGCTGGATACTTTCCAAACAGCCCTTGTATATGATAATTGTACCTATATCTAACTGTATTACAGATGTATTAGGAAGATTAGATAAGTTAGATTTAAAATACTTTGAATAGAATTTGACACGTGGTAAAAGCTTCTCATACAATATGGGTTGGTAATTGTGTTTTGAGATACAGTTGTTCAGTTGATTTATAACATTGCTTGCTTTTCCTTAAGATCAAATACTACTTATTAAAATGTGTAAGAAGCTGCAATAATAATCACTAGTTCATGATATAAGATTATATTTAACTACTTTTCATGTGTAGGACAGCCTTACTGCTGTATTTCCCCAACTTAGGGGAGCCTTATTTGTTATTAGGGTGGACAGGTTACTTAGTTTCTGTTAGAAGCCATTGCCCATGGTCTAGAGTAGAACTTAGACATGAGGGAAATTTCAGGAATCATGTTTTCTAAGCCAGAAGGCTTTAGGTTTCCAAGGTCATTTAGTTATTGCAGAGGCTCTGTTCTGGTGTCATGATGATCAGGGTTCAAAGGCAAAATGCAATTGTATTTTTTTTGTGGTGGTTTGTGGATGGGAAGCTAATGAATACCTACGAAAGACATTTTATTATCTGGATTCTAATGACAAATAGTAAAAGCTGCGCTGATGAAGCTCTGCCTGTAATGGTTGCTGCTTCCCTGCAGAAAGAACAACACTGCCACTCAGTTGAATGTTAAGTGGAGAGCCAAAGCAGTGCTGGTATTCGGAAGGGTTAATAGGAGCTGTGCTACACATATAAGGCTCCTGTCTAGATATTTTCCCCTATCTCTTTGAACATGCAGGAGTTTAAACTTTAGAGTGACACTTTGTTACAGGAGGCTGACTCGAATTCAGCAGGAGTAGGCTTTGAAAACAGACCTTTTCTGAAGATGTTTGATTCAAAAACGGCACAGTGTGGGTCTGAATTGTCTCATTAAGTAAGGAGGGGGATATAAGATTTCAAAGGCAGCTAAAGGAATATTACCTGCATGAAACGGGGATTAATTGACAAATGTCCTTTCCTGATAGAAATTGGGGTAAAATAACAGATTGAATATAAAACAGGAGAACTTGGACTCACTTAAGCCTTAAAACCAAGGTAAGATGAGAAAAATCCTATGCATAAATTTTCCTAAGCAGAACAGTAATTGATGGTATTATTGCTATAGTTTTTATTGTTGTTGTAATTGTTTGTTCCTTAGGCTGTTTTTAAATTTCTTTAAAGACGGGAACCAAGT
Organism: Craseonycteris thonglongyai; assembly: GCA_004027555.1. Classification (NCBI taxonomy): domain Eukaryota; kingdom Metazoa; phylum Chordata; class Mammalia; order Chiroptera; family Craseonycteridae; genus Craseonycteris; species Craseonycteris thonglongyai. The sequence continues at coordinate 11,409 of PVKE010041356.1, read as the reverse complement.
GATCACTTGAAACAGGTTTTCACAACTACAGTGTGCATGTAAAGAGCAGACAGAACCAGTGCCCCTTAACAAATTGTTACTGTCCTACATAAGTATAAAAATTGAGAGTAAGCTTTTACAAATATTTACAGTGATTAGACCTTGCTGTAACACTTAAGTTTATGATCAGTGGACGTTTATCTCATTGAAACAGGTATAGTGTTATATATTCAAACATTCAACTCTCCTGGTATAAGCTCTGTACTGGTCATATGTGAAAAAACCATATATCTGTTTATGGCATATTTGAAATAAGGAAAAAAGAAAGCCCTGGTTCTTAACCAAGATAGGTTTAGAAGCACTGGTCTCAATAGTGTGAGAGATTTTGATACCTCAACTATTTCTAAAATACTGTATGAAATGGCTACATTATTTGCATGTTTTGCTTTCTTGTGTTGTAGCATTTAAGGCTCTTAAAATATAAATTATGTACGGAAGAGGTCATAGTAGATACTCCATTGTGTAGTTTATATAACCCCTCCTTCAGGATTAAAAAAACCTTCTCCCCAGCTGTTGGGGTGTTGACGTCTGATAGGCTGGCAGCTGAGTATTCAGTCCTGATCTTGGTTTTGGTCTGAAAAGAGATTTCTTATCTAATCACATGCCCCATTTCCAGTGGCAGGAGATGAGAGGGGACAATAGCAGATGGGCACAGGGCCTTAGTTTGTATAGGACTTGTATATCCCTTCTTGATTGCCAAGGGATAACCTTTCCTTTCTATATATTTGCAAATTCAACTAAAACTCAACTATCCTATCATAGGATTGCTCGGGATTTCAGAGCTGGTGGTGGACGAACAGTGAACTGAATACTGAGTGTACAAAATAGTAAACTCCATTTTAATCACAGTGTGTAACCTAAGGAAATGGAATTGTATGCATTAAAATGTTTATTCAAAATGGCTTAAAAACATCACTTTATATTTAAAAATCTCTAGCCATACTTCAATGAGTTCTCTTATCATATTGCTATGTCTGTATCTGAGATTTCCTCACTTCCCGATACGCCAGCTGCTCTAACAGTGATCTATGCCCCTGAACAACTCCAGAGGGCTCCAGTCACATTAGGATGTGTGCTCTTTAGACGAACAGCACCAGCATCAACAGAGAGCCTATTAAAATTGGGAATCTTAGGCCCTTTCCAAACTTACAGAATTGGAACCTATAGGAAGATCCCAGGTAATTTTTGTGCAAACTGGTGTTCGAGAAACATGGCTCTGTGTGATGGAATCCTCTGGAATTCTTCATATTTCAGCTTGCATTGCTACACTCAACAACCCTGATATTAGAGGCAAGTTCTTCAATACTGTTTTCTCATTTATGCCAACAAAATGTCGTAGTATTTACTTCGTATAAGAAAGTTGGGGGAATCCGGTATGGCTCAGTGGGTTAAGTGCTCACTTTGCAGCCCAGGGGACCAAGGGTTGAAGCCACACCCTGACCCATGAGGACCCCTATGCTGAACTGGGGAGTGCCCCCAGTTCGGTTCTCACTGGAGTGAGACCCCCACCCAGTTTCTGCCCTGTGCAGCCCTTCGCCCACCTGTGGAATGAAACTATGTGGAAAAACCAATGATGTGCAACTATGGAGACTGTTCTAGGCCCTCCCCCTTCTCTCTGTCTCTGTCTCTGAATCTCTCTCTCTCTCTGACTCTGTCAAGAACAATAAAAATAAATCTTAAAAAAAAAAAAAGGTTGCACAGGGAGTAGACTGAGGCCAGAATGATAAAAACTTCTATGTCGTCCATGACACAAAAACTTTATTTAGTTGAAGACAAAATACCATACAGTACACACACCTAGGGAAAAACAGTGGTGTATTAGGACACAGTCCAGAATCTGTAAAATTATTCATAGAAACAAACCAGAAAAAAACCCACTTTCCTTTTCAACCTTATTTTTTGCTACTCCCACCTTTATTAAACACCCCCCCGACACACACCCATAAACTACTAGACTGACCTATTAATATTTTAAGTTTCATTCTGAGCATTGCATGAGTTGTCTCATTCTGAAATATTCTGTCTTCATATTCTTTTCACTTAGAAAATTTATACTCATATTTCAAATGAATATTATTTCTTTAAGAAACCTTTTCGTATCTCCAATAAGAACATGTATTTCTTTCACATTCTTGCACAGTACAGTGAGTGTCTGATCTGTTAGCCTGTATACCTTGATTTAGCACTAAACTGAGAACCCAGGACAGTGCCTGAGTACCTATTGATGGGATAAACAAATGAATAATTTAATATAAATGCATATATTAATTTTATATTGCTAAATAAAATTACCACAAACTTAGCAGTTTTAAATGGTACATACTTATATTTTATGGTTTTCATGGGTCAGGAGTCCAGACACAGCCTAGTGGGATCCACCGCAAGGCAATCAATGTGTTGGCCAGGGCTAGGTTCTCCTCTGGAGACTCAAGTGGAGTCAAATATGCTTCCAAACTCTTTCAAGTTATTAACCGATTTCATTTCCTTGTAGCCATATGATTGTATCTTCCAAGCTATTAATGGAGACAGAGGAATTATAAGACACATGCAATACTCTAAGGTAATCACACCACTTAATCATGTACATCCCTTTACCTTTTTGCTTCCATTTGGTGACTAGAAAGTCATAGATATTGCTCAGACACAAGGAGGAGAGTGGGGGAAGGGAAGATACAAAGTGTGGTTATAAGGAGGTAAGGCCCATGGCTGCCCTTAAAATCTGTCCACCACAAAATATTTTGTTAAAACGTTTACTTGTTTTTGCTGTTAATCTTCTGATTTGTTTTAAATATTAAAGTCTTCTGAGATTCAAATTAGTGTTCGATAAAACAATTGTAGGAAGATTTTCTCAATTCTATTTTCTTCTCTTTAAGTCTCTGCAGTAGGATTATATACCTCTGAATAAACCAAATTTTCTCTCTAGAGATGCTTCCTCTATTTCATAAGAAAGCACTGCTAGCTTGCCAGATGGGCATAACATATTTCTCTTCCTGACCTGAGTCTTTGAATAAGTTTTTCATTTTTGCTAAACGTAGTCAATAATCAAGTGCTTGCTAAGGTGAAAATTTAAAGCTGGTTGGCCGTTTCACGTAATTCTCATATATTTTTTCACCTCAGTCATCTTCCCCCCCCCCCACATAACTCTGATTGTTTCTAAAGAGTTGAGAGTAAGTTATGTCTATCAAATGGGAATAATCTCAAATTTGCTTCCTCCAAAGTACGTATTTTCTGCATTTTGTACAACTAAACATATTTCATATCAGTAGAAATAGTTTAAGTCCTTTTGAAATCCACACTAAGCTATCCCTTCAAAATTTAGTGAGAGTCACACCTATTTGTTTTTTTTAGCATAATGATAGATATTAGGATAAAAAAGTAAAATGGATAATAGGTTTTATTACTATAGTTAGGAAAACAAATTATTATTTCACCATCTAATAATATGGTGAAATTTTTTTTTTATGTTGGTATTTTATTTTATTGGATAGATATGGTGAAATTTTATTCAAACTGCATCTTTCCAATAAGCTCAATGTTTCATATTATGATATATTTATGTGTGTGTATGAGTGTGTATATGCTTTGTTTTTCTTCCCACCCCACCTTACACTGATTTCTGAAATAATGGTCTGAATAGGATTTCTGGTTGTTAATGTCAACAAGGTCATCACTAGTGTAACTATAACTTTTAGAAAGAACAAGAAATTACTGTCATTCTAAGCAAAACTTCTAAAGTAAATAAAATTTAAATATGACACAATATAACATAGAAAGTGGAAAGGTGATCAAACTTAAATGATTAAACCATTTCTTCAGTTATGTAGAAATAAGGGAGAAATATTACTTTTAGATTATATTAAGACAAGTATGCATGTTAAAGATTTGAGGGTGGGAAGCTGGGATGGCTAGTCAGGTTGAGCGCTCACTTTGTGGCCCCAGGGTCCGAGGATCAAATCCCGGGCCCATTCTGTGCAAATCCATATACTGAACTGGGTGTGCCCCCAGTTCAGTTCTTGCTGGGGCCTGTGCAGGAGGCCCCTGGCCTGGTTCCTACCCTGCGCAGTCCTGCACCCACCTGTGGAGTGAAACTATATCAAAAACTAATGACATACAGCTATGGAGACTGCTCCGGGCCCTCCCTCTTCTATCTGCCTCTGTCTGTCTGTCTCTCTGTCAAGAAAGCAATTAAAAAAAACAAAAAAAAAACCTTTAAAAATATTAAAAAAAAATTGAGGGTAACAGCTAACAATTCAAATACAAGGGGCTGTCTGGAATGTATTCAGCTATGTAACCATTCTTGTTATATTGACCATGACATGATTTTTTTCTAAGCAGCTCTTGTCTAGTATATATAGTCTCTAAAAAAAGAATGGTAAAAAGGAAATAAAAAATATTTTAATTCAATAAAAGTTAAGCATGAAATACAGAAGAAAATACGTTTTAAAAAAGCAAATTCAAATTACAAAAATAAATGTAGCATGTAAGTAAATGAATTATAATAAAAGTTGATTATTTTCACCCAATAACCTAGAGGCATTCTACAATTAGATAAAACAAAAACCTACCTAAGTGTTATTTTCATCATGTACATCTAAACCTCGTGACCCAGAAAAGGCGAAACTTGAAAAGATAGAAAATTAATATGGTTCCAACCAATAAAATCTCATGCCTCTGTGTATCTGTGTATCAGATTTCTCCAAAGAAAAAGAGCCAGTTGAGTAAAATAAAAAAGAGAAGAGATTTATTATTATATAAGGAATTGGCTCAAATGCTTATGGTAGCTCACAAATCTCAAGAGCTACAGTCAGCAAACTGGAGACCCCAGAGTGCTGATGGTATAGTTCTAGTCTGAGTTCAGAGGCTGAGAACCAGGAATGCCAATGCTATAATTTTAGTCCAAAGGCCAGCAGGCTCAAGACCCAGAAAGAGCCAGTGTTTCAGTTTGAGTCTAAAGGCAGTCAAGAATGAGGAATTCTCTTTTACTTGGGGGAAAGTCAGTTTTTTTTGTTTTTTGTTCAGACTTCCAACTGATTGGAGGGAGGCCACCCACATTAGGGAGGGCAGTCTGCTTTTATTCAGTTTATCAATTAAACATTAGACAAATAAAAAAAACCATCGAAGACATACCCAGAATAAGGTTTAACCAAATATATCAGCACCCAGTGGCCCAGTCCCATTGACACATAAAATTACCCATCACATTCTGATTTCCACAAGTTTTTGATGTATGCCACCAGAGGGTCCTGATCTTCAAAAATGTTAGTAATGCACAATACATATCACTGTGCTTCTGGCACATTACAGGATAATTCGTGATCTTATTAAGTTCTCTGACATTGAACTCTGAATATCTAGAAGTTCTACCCAAATGAAATTCTTCATAGGTTTTGAACCCTATAGTAAGTTTAGACTGTGTTTCATTATGACCTGCTAGTATCTGGCTTTTTCACATCTGCCTATGTTAACCTATGTCCTGTTGAACAGCACTTCTAGAATGGCCATGTTTGAGACTGGCTTGGGCCAAGTGAGTTATAAATATGAGGATCCTAAAAATGACTATTTGTCAGTATGTTCTAGTGATTGTTGTTCTGTTACAGGTGAATGTCCTTGCAATTACGATGCTTTAATAATTAATCTTACCCCTTTCCTTGATTATGTACAACACCCTTACCACCTGCTGCCTCTGACTGTGTTCCCCCAGGTCATACTTGTCAGTGTCTATCTCCTATCTTTTCTTTCTAACTAACGTATCTCCGGTAATTCTGGTTTACTCTCATGTTTCTAAAATCTAATGATGAGAATAATTAGGAAAACAACCATAAATGGAAAGCTATAGGCTAGGGTAAACTAGATTTTAATATATAATTACCATTAAAAATCATTCACAAGTCAACCCAAGAAAAATTGAGTTTTTTTGTTTCTTTGTTCTTTTCCCCCATTAAACAAAGAGACTACCTTGGGAAGGCTATGCCCTCTGTGCTCTTTTGGATTATAACTTCTCTCTTACTACTAACATGCAATGGTTTTCAACACTTGACAATTTCTGTTTGAAATTTACTGTGAATTTTTTATCTCAGTAGATTTCAAGTGCATACAAAAAAGCACGCAGTGATTATTTACAGTATTTGGTATCCCAACGGTTGCATTCTAGGTATGCAAACACACACAGCTGGATTCGTATCAACAAATGACCAGACAAAGAAGACTGAAGTTATATATCTGTCAGTTCTCAGCAAACCCATATATAGTTATAGGACAAAGAGAGCCAACTCATCTATTTTGTCAAGACATTATCTAGTCTGTCCCTCTGGCTTCTGGAGAGGCTGTGTCTAAGACATTCTAGATTTATAATTTCTATTCTATTTATTGGCTGTGTCTTCTGGTACCATTGGAAACTGATAGGCTCAAAATTGCTGACTCTCCATAAAAGGGGCCCCTTAGTTTTCAGTGGTAAAATGAATCATGTTGCTTACGTACATGACCTTGAATTCAGTACATTTTTCTGCATGGGAGACCTATCAATGTCTTCCTAAAAACTGGGCATATTTGTTCTCTGTCAACCATTAAAATAGACAAGAGCTGTTTGCCATTCTCTTCCTACCATTTGGCCTTAGGAATTTGGGTAAATTTGAATCTCTTCTCGTCACTTAACGTTTATGCTCATTTAATACTACAAAAATATTGCAGTAATAGTTACTCTAAATTCTGAATTAGAAGAGACATGATATGTAAAAATAACCATCAACTGCAGGCCTATAAAATGTTAGAGTTAGAAATGACCCTAGATATTGTCTAACCCTCCTTTGACCATCGTCTCATACATGGATGCACTGAGGTTCAAAAGGGACAAGTGGCTTTCCCAAGGCTAATTCTAATTAGAAAGAAATAGAATCCTGGCTTCTTGACAACTATCACAAATACTTTTTAGGACACTGTGCTGCCTCAAGCATTTATACTTCACATAATGAGAAAGTACTTAAAGAGAAGAAGCTTCTTAATAGATGAAGGATGAAGCAAATCTATTGAATGAGTTAATAGCTGTAATCAATGCCTTATTCCATTTTTTTTCAAATAAGATAGATAATTAGTCTAATCATAAAATTAAATTATAATGAATATCTGAGTTATCTTGATGGCTGCCTATATAATGGTCAGTTTGCTTTGAGCAAAATAGAGCTACGTTGTTTGGCTTCCCTGACCCAGCACAAAACCCTTTCTCTTGCCTTGCCAATCAATGATCAATTTTAGCTTTGGTTTGATCTGGTTTCTGTTATATTTAGTGCTATATTAGAAGTCACCCATTATCCAGAAACAAATAAAAGGGTAACTCTGAAAGAGACTCTATTAACAATGATCTGTGGGGCCACATTCAAATAAGTAGATATAGTAACATTCTAGTTTCTGTACATAGAATTAATTCATTTTGCCTTTTGAAAAAATTAAAATGGACAGTTATTCTCTGGCATCCAGTTGTCACCAGAACTCACAGGAGCTTTGTTATTACTGTTATTATTTTCTTCCTCTGTAAGAGAACCTTAATATCAGGTATATAAAATCATGTTACTTTGCGAGAAGGTGCTCACTCATCACTTGGAAAAAAGAACACATGAATGATGATAAAAGATTACATTTAAATGCACATTATTTGGATTAATTATAATAATTTAATGCAATTTAAAAATACATTTTTTTTTGCAGTGGTAATGATGAAGAAGATTTTTTCAGTTTACACTCTTATTTATTTTTTTACTGTTCCTTCCCTGTGAATTTGCCCTATACATCTGTAATATTTTTATGCTTCAATTTCTAAATGGTTCACTAGAGAATTTCAAAGCCTAGAAATCTTCCATTTTCTATCTTAAGTTGAAGTAGACTCTACTATATGAATTACTTAATTGCATAATCAAAATTGTTTAGCATAGACATTGTTCATGTTTTTGTTATATATTAATGTTAAAGCCATCAAATTGTTCAGGGCATGAATCCTCTCTTCATGAAGTTGTCAATAAATCAAGGGCACTTTTTTGAAACTTCTATAAAAAACTTTTTATAATAGTATACATCTAGTGTAGTGTAGGGTTCAACTTTATAGTCACATGAGACACATAAATGTGGGAATACAGTACTGTTAAATAATGTTTTCATCCTCATAAATTGCATATTTTCCAGCTGGATGCAACTCAGGAGAATTTAATATTTATGATTGTCTCGGTTTGAAGTGCAGATGGACATTAAAGTTGTGAAAAAGCAAAGGGAAGTACAATCGCCAGGTAGTTTCATGTTAAAACAATAATCAAATGCAAAATAATTGTGTTTTAGTTCTGTGTCACAAAAACATCAGGAAGCTGCCCCAAAGGAAGTAATTTAGTCACTTTAATAGATATTCAAGATAAAAGCCTAACCCCTAACCCTCAAGTTCAATAAAGAAATGTAGAGATCACTGGGAGAATTTAAACTTTTAATGCTGCCATCCAACAGAGAGGACTTTCTGCTTGCCACAAAGAGCCAGCAGGCTACACAATCCACTGGGTGGTGTGGAAAAAGCGGGGTTCTAATTATGACTTTCTCTGACATTCATTTTTTATATAACTTTGTTTATAGAATTTAGAAGGCAAACTCTAGAGGGAGTTTTACAGAGAGTTTCAAAGAATTTCTAAGAAAATTAATAATAGTCTGTTTTGCTAAAGATGTGATTTCATAATTAAAGTGTGTGACTACATAGCCCTTTGCCTTAAGGAAGTTTAAAGCATTTTGCCAATGTAGTTAAGAACACAATTGTTAGCAAATAAAATAGCAATCACATTAAGGAAGCTTTGGATTTTATATAGATATTAATGTCTTTTTCATATAGCAGAAATGGTAATATTGCAAAGCATTTTCTAACCAAGGAGGGTGAATGGAGTGATTCGATCATTTATTCATTTTGTGAGTGTGCATTCACTGAACAAAAATGTTTTTTGAGTATCTAATGTTCTCTAAGCACCATGTTAGGTTTTCATAATCACAGTCAGAATATGGTCTGCTCTAACCTAATGAAACACAAAATACTCCTTGGATTATAAATGCATCAACAAGCACAGAGGCTGGTGCAGTCACACTCCAACGCTTAGGTTCAAACATCTGTTCAGAAAACTTTCTCCAGAAGAAACACTCTGTTTTATTTTGCTGCTCTGTGGTACTTCAAAGTAAATCCAAGGCCTATGTGAGACATACATGAATAATAATTTAGAATTAATTTATTTTGCATAACCCTCATATTCCAAAACATGGCTTCCTCTATATCCCAAATGGCACACAATAAATAATTTAGAGTTAAATAGAATGTTGACTCTGCATAAAATGAAGATAAAGTTGGCTCTCTTGAGTAGCTAAGAGATATCATCTGCTATTGATTGCTTCTAAAATATTAAGAAACCCTATTCCCAGCATACATGAATGGAATAAAGTTAGGCAAAGAATACAATCTTTTTTCCTGGCAAAGATGATAACTGTTTCCTAACTTGTTGCATGCAGTGAGGGAAAAACCTAAACCTTTCCTTTGAAAGGCTTGATTTTTTGCTTGATTCTTATTCTTGGGCATGACTGCTTGTACCTGTTTGTGAAGAAAATTGCAATTGAAACGATGTATGAATGGAAAAGGACATGGAAGAATTATTAACTAAAGGATCATTTTTCTTGTTCAATGATTACATTGCCAGAAAGAATAAAATTAAAAAAAAAATCAAAACTGATCATGGATCGCTAGTGCTATAAGGTACATAGACACCACCTAGATCCATTTTCTGATATCTGAATTAAGTATATCAGCATTGAGATTAAGATAAAATTAGTTACAGACTAAGGACACTCAAGTAAATAGCAACAGGGTGAGAACTGTGTTATATCTTAAAACACATTTTGAAAAAATATTACTTTGTTATAGTAAGCAACTGCATACTGTGATACCATCACGCTTAGTAAAAACAGTATATTCTAGTAAATTGTATTTAAAACGGTGGTCTAAAAAGAAGTTCAATTTGGAATGCATGTGCATATATTTTTCCAATAATGTATGTAGTAGTTAATTGGTACATAATAAGTGGATAGATAGGTAGACATATACATACATATATACTTGTATACACACACACATACACATATACATACACACACACACACACACACACACACAGAATTAAGTAAATACTAACAGAATGGATTTTATCTCTTTTTAGAAATTAAATTCCTTGAAAATGAAATTAGTTTTCTGTTATATTTAAATAACCTACAGCATTTCAATTGGCATTTAGAAAATACCATCTGAAAATAAAAATATTATTTGTAAATTACATACATTAAAGATAAAATGTATTAGAGTTTCTCCCTATGGTCCTTTAGCTATAAAAGGACAAAACTGACATACCTGTGTTAAAACTCTTTTTTTAATAGCCACCTTTTGATTTAAGCTTTAATAAACAGATTTAGCACATAAAAGCATCATGAAAGGCCAGGATAATACACAGAAAGATTATAAACATATCCTATTTTACATAAACATGAAGGGAGAACAAATATTTTAACATAGAATATCATTTACCTTTTTATAATAAAGATGAAAATATTCATAGCTCCAGTATTTTGAAAGTCAATAGTAAGCCCTCTTTAGAGATTGTTTTCATTATTTTTATTCTCCAAGTAGGAAATCTCTTTGGAGAAAATCTATAATCACTCACTATAAAGGAAATTTATTTGGGGGGTAGGGGGAATAAGGAAAGGTTTTATTTATTGAAATGGCACCACGGTGAGAAGAGACAAGATTTCTGGTTTTCTCTAATCTATCTTAACAGCACCCCAAATACCAGTGCTCTATATGCCTAGGAAAGGGAGAAAGGGCAGGGTAAGAGATAGGATCCAAAAAAGAGCAGGAAAATCTCCAAATCTCTCTGCTCCCAGTTCAACAGACCTGAAATTATTTAATTTTCAGGCAGAAGACTTCCACAAAATAAGAATAGCTAAAGAAATGCTGGCTGAAATTAAGGTGGAGTCAGGGAGAGAAGTAGAAGCATTTCATCCTGTTACAATTCTGTCTTTATTTATTTATTATTTATTTTGTTCATCCTTCCATCTTGAGGCTAGTAGGGTAACTGGTTCCAGGCTCAATCAGGAGTGATGATGAGCTTGTAAAATAGAGTCATATTTGTCTGTCCATCGTGCCCCTCTTAATCCAGCTCTTACAATCGCATGTGCCCACCTCTTCCGTGATGGTCCCTGAGCCATAAAGGGGACATTCTTGATGTTCAATTTACAAGTGGAGACCACAGCAATGATAGAATAAGCGGTAGGCCAGGTAACCTGTGCCCTAATATGAGACAAAGAATAAAAAGTAATGAA
>PVKE010041355.1:0-14203 GCA_004027555.1 Craseonycteris thonglongyai | reverse complement strand
GGTTAGGGGTAGGGGTAGGGTTTAGGGTTAGGGTTAGGGTTAGGTTAGGGGTAGGGGTAGGGGTAGGGGTTAGGGTTAGGGTTAGGGTTAGGTTAGGGTTAGGGTTAGGGGTATGGTTTAGGGTTATGGTTAGGGTTAGGGGGTAGGGTTAGGGGTAGGGGTAGGGGTAGGGGTAGGGGGGGTAGGGGTCAGGGGTAGGGGTAGGGGTAGGGGTAGGGTTAGGGTTAGGCTTCAAATGGCCTTTCCTGGTCAGTCTTAAAATAGCACCCAGCACTGTCTACCCCTTTAGCTTGTTTTCCTCCTTTTATCACATTCATCACCACCTGGTTATGAGATATATATATGTACATATGTATGTATTTTTACTTATTTAATTTTAGTCTCCCCTTAATAGAACATAAACCCCTTGTCTGCTACTGCTCTGTCCCCCACAACTAGAACTGTACATGGAATATATGTGCTCAGTCAACATTTGTTTGATGAATGAATGTGCTAGAAACTCTATTTCTGATGGTGCTTTTAGTCACTCGCCTATACTGTCTTCCAGAAGTTTCTTGGTTTCTCCAAATCTGTACAGTGGATGTAACCATTTCTATCTCTTAAGCTAAACTATGATTAAATACCTAGCACAATATCGAACACCTATTAGGGCTTTAAATATGTTCATTTTCTCCCACCTCCCTTTCTTCCCCTTTGCTAATAATAAGAATGACAGTGTGTCCTAATTTTCCTAGTTGAGCCCTGTTGTCCCAGTGCAATTGTCAGTAGTGCCCCTTTTACTATCAAAATGCCCCATTTATAAGGACTAATGACACCAGTCTGGAAAGCTCATGCGACCTTCCTCACCTATAAAATGGATCGGTGTCATCTAGCGTACCCACCCCCAGGCCACGGCACACAGCAGGTGAGATAACATGTGAGGACCTTGTGAACTCACTGCAGCAACTCCACTCTCCAAGGCAACCTGGGTGCCCATCAGTAGAGTTATGTCCCCGGGCTTTGTGGGGAGGGTCGCCTCACCCATCCCCCACCTTGGAAGGAACCCAGTTGGTGGGAGACCCAAGGAGAGGCAGCGCATCACATTTGGCCCCCTGGGAAAGCAGTGAGGCAGGGGTCTAGACCATGTTTTGTCTTAGTAAATCTCTATGCTCCAAAGCTGTCAAGCCAACCCTCAGGAGAGGACGCGGAAAGTGACAGGAGAAGCCTGTAAACAACGTGAAGTCACAGGCATTCCCTGGAGAAACATAGTGGTCACAGTAGCAATAGGCAGCCCTGTCAAAGCCTCCTAGAAAGTCTGACACTTTCGCAAACCTCCGACTCACAGAGAAGAGAGTTGGGAGATTGGGATGAGGAGGGAGGGGGCAAGTGTGCTGAGCAGAATTATGTGCGTGTAATAATCCCGCTGCCTTGCCCTCTGTTGATGATGGGTTGCTGCCTTGGAACAGCTCTGAACTGGCTGTGCCCAGGAAGGATGCACCTTCGTCGATTCCAATAGAAAAGGGGCGCTGAGATGGTTATTTTTGGTGAACAGAATGGGGACATCTGTCTGGTCTCTCTGACATTCATGGGAGGAATATTCTTGAGGGTTGTCAGCCCCTGATCCAGTCTCACTCCTTTATTACTCCTGCCCCTTATACTCCACCACACTACACAGCAACGTATAGAGGGAAAGAATGGGAGATCCAGGGCTGCCCATCAACACCTTTAAAGCCGGCTGATTCTGAGAAAATCCTTTGGCTGAATATAAGAAAGAAGTGTCTACCAAGCTGAGCTTTTACAGATCACTAAGTGTCTTTGGAAGGGTCCAAGCATCCCATCACTAGAAGTACTTGAGACAGTCAGCCTCCTATCTCATCGTGAGGGACCTTGTGGGCCTTCCTCCTTCCCCTTGGAGTCAATGAACTCACAGGAGGTTATCAGAGAGCCTCCATGAGCATGACATGTATTGGATATGGTGACCTCCCCAAGGAAGAGGACAGGAGCTCTGACTTCAAGGTCAAACCCTAATTGAGGAACTCAGAACAAGGCTACACTCAGTGGGTGTGATCATCAGGCATGAAGGGGCAGTGATGGGAATTTACAAAATAGGAAATTAAGACTCAGAGAGAGAAAGAAATTCACCTGAGGCCATACATGATTGAAGGCAGTGAGAAAGCATTGCCCAAGAATTCCTGGTAAAGAAAAGGGAATTCAGTGGAAAAGATGGTGTTAGAGCCATTGGGCCCCCCACTCTTACTGAACCCACACTTAGCACACACTTGGGTTCCCAGGGGCAGAGTGTCCTAATGGAACCTTCAAGAATGGTGACTCTAGATTGAGTACCGAAGAGCCCAGCTCCGGAGTTACAGAGTGTCATCTCCTTCCAGGAAGAGCTTTTCAAGCTTTTTCCTTTTTCTCTCTCAAAATTCAATTCCCTTCTGATGCCCTTATAAAGCCAGTGACTCTAGTAAAAAAAAAAAAAAAAAAAGCAACAAGAAAAGGACAGGGGAAGAGGAGCGGCCCAAATCAATAGTTCCTCCTCTGAACATCCAAATGCTGCAAGGAAACTGCACGCAAAGGAAGAATAGATTCCACTGCTAGCTCCACAATGTGTCACTCTGGAATCCACTGTCTTTGCAAGATAAGCAGCACAGTGACGAGGGACGGGAAATTGAGGACGGGAGGGTATTTTCCCAAGCGGTATTAGCACGTCTCCTCACGCTTTGCGGAGATTAGTTCTTTTATCATTGGCTCACACACCTAAGAACACGGTATTAAGCTGAAGTTTCTTTTTAGGGCAGAATGGACCCAAATTGTTCCCTCTCTCAGGATGCTGTCAGATGATGCGGCTCAACACAGATAGGAAGTCCAAACCCACTGAACGAAAATTGTCCCCGCTTCCGATGGGGGCACCTTCTCCCCTGGGCAAGACTAGATGAGGATGGATGGATGGAAACATCTATTTTAACAAATGGAATGTAGGGGTCACTCTTTCCCCTAGTGATAGGTCTGTGGACAGTAGAAAAACAGGGGTCATCAAGGTAATGGCAACAGAACACGATAGTCAGGACAAGAGCACGCGGCGACAAGAGGCAAGAACAGGCTCATGAATCTTGGCAGGCAGGACACAAGGGCAGATGGGACTCAGAGATGGTGGCTGGCCACCAGTATGAAAGGCCAGGCCACGGCCCTGGAAAGTAAGTCCACAGGGATGACACAGCCACCTCTTGACTGCTGACCATGGGTCACAGCATTGCGTCTGTGATCTCGTGTATTTGTCAAAACAATCACAGGAAACCACTCGTCTGATTCGTCTTTTACAGATGAGGAAAGTGTGCATCAGAGAGACCGCGTAGCTGGTGAGGGAGACGGGCTGTATGCACACTCTGACCCGCCAGCCCAGCGCCTAGGCCACCGCCCTCCACCACCTGACAGGGCAGCCAGGCTCTGGCCCAGGGCCGAGCAGCCTGAGTGTTTAGGTTCCGCCTGACAGCACCGTAGGCCCCTCAGGACAGGGCCAATGGCCCGGGGTTTTCTATTGCCCTAGCCCGGGCCTGCTGGGCAGGAGAGATGCATCTGCCATTTCATGGGCACCCTCTGGCCCATTCAGTGGATTTGGATTTCCTATCTGTGTTGAGCCGCCTCCTCTGACAGCATGCTGAGAGACTGGGTGCCCAGGTAAGGAGGTCTAGGCCACAGGGCGACCTGCTGGCCCAGGGATGGCAGAAGCAACAACCGCCAATTGCCCATTGACGGCCTGACTGAACTCCTATAAATCAGAGCTCCTGTTTAGAGCTGAAACAAATTAAGCAGGCTTTAACTACCCGTGAAGAACAATTAGGCATCCCAGAACAGCGTCAAGGTTTCAGATCTGACTAGAAAGCCGGGCTGCCATCTGTCTCCATGAGGAGCCATTTTTCAGGCAAGTGATTAAAAAAAAAATCATTGCCAAGGTTGACTCACGACACAGGAGAGCTCCTACTAAGTGTGGGTCACTGTGCCAGGAATGGGGGGCACAAAGGACAGGCCACGCCCTCCCTGCAGAGTTTGTTCTGTCTGGAATGAGAAGGGCATTCCCAACCCAAGGGACCGTATCAATGCCAAGCCATAAGCGTCAAGAGATGAACATTAGAGACTATAGGAAAATGTATTTGTTTCCTGTGAGTTCTGGATTAAGTGACCACGCCTGGTAGCTTAAAACAACAGAACTGTCTCCTCTCACAGTTTTGGAGGCCAGAAGTCCAAGATCAAGTTGTTGTCAACCTTCTATCTTTGAGAAGCTAAAAACTACTTTCAGACCAAAAATATATTTTTCCCATTCCAGCTCCCGAGGAGTTGTGACACAACAGGATTAGCATTTCAAGATATTACTGTCTTCGGTCAGTCAAAAAAAAATTGCATTATGTAGATCTAAAATGGTATCAGCAATTCTGTGGCTTTTTATAAGCATATTTGAGAAAAACAGACACAGCCACATTCCCCAAGACCCAAGAGAACCATCAGATCCAGAGGAATCAATACAGTACAATTCTTTTTTCTGTAGTCTTATTTTTTTACACATACTGCATCAAGAGAGGGTTTTACTATATTAAAATTTCCAAAATAGATGACAGTGTGTGGTAAAAATGACAAAAAAAAGCTGGTGTGATGGGAAGACATTTCATCATAACGAAATTAAACCACTCCATCCTGAGACTGATCATAGAGACAGGTACGCAGAGGCACAAGGCGAATGGATGGGATTTGAACTGAGAGGTACTGCCTGGCAGCTCGGTGGAAGGTTTCAGAGGGGCAGGCTGTGGCTAGTGTTCCAGAAGATTCCAGAGGAACTCTAATACTCACGCAGAGCAGAATTTCCAAAACAGCCTAGGTGTGCAGAGCAGGCTTACTTTTAACAATGAGAGTCCATAAACATACAGTAGACTCTCAGTGAACCAGCACCCATGAGGATTGGTAGATGCAGGATAAATGTAGGTAGACTCTCTGCTACCCAGAACTCAAGCAACCCTCAGGTTTTGCTTCAGATTTTGCCGGTTGCTTGAGTTCCAGTTAACGAAGAGTCTACTGTGTAACTAAACATGATTTCACTTTTAGAGCTTACTGAGACTTTTTGTTAAACAACCCACAAATCAGAAAAAAATAAATAAAACTTGGGCTAACTGCAACACCTATATTTGATTTCAGAAAATATAGTCCTTTGAAATCATAGTATGGAGTATGAATGGCGCATCTGAAAATGTAGATCTTTGGGTCAACTTCCATGATACCTGTAGATGCAACTGCTCCATAGTGACAGATTCACCGAATGTGAGAGTTGCAATATTTTCCCACGTTTACTCTGATCCTCACCTGAATGGTTCAGCTAAGGCAACAGAGTTGATTCCTTTTTAAATGTACTTTCCCCGCCAATTATTACCTTGAATACTCTGGTATTAGAATTTTTTAAAGTCTCACTGATGGGAGACTCTTCTTGGGTCTACCATAAGGTTTTTTTTCCTTGCTAAATTTATTGGGGTGATATTGGATGGTAAAAATTACATAGGTACCAGGTGTACAATTCTATATTACATCGTCTATGTATTATACTATGTGCTGACCACCCAGGGTCAGTTCTCTCTCCAACACCATATATTTGATGCCCCTTCCCTACTCCCTTACCCGCCTGCCCCCTTACCCTCAGGCAACCACTAAACTACTGACAGTGTCCATGAGTTTTTGTGTCTTTGTTACTTTCCGTTTCATGGTCCACCTATAAGTGAAGTCATCTGGTTCTTGATTTTTTTCAGTCTGACTGATGTCGCTTAATATGATGATCTCAAGATCCATCCATGTTGTCACAAATGGCTGTATTTCATCTTTTCTTATCGCTGAGTAGTAGTTAGTTTTTTAAGTCTCTCCATATAATCATGGCTCAAAACACTTGGCATTCAAGGTCAATAGGCCCAGGTTTGCAGGTCTCTAGCCATGAGTCAGTTCATGCACAACCTCCCTCAGCTTCAGTTTTTCAGCTATAAAAAAAAACAAAAGTGTGTGGTGGGGGGAGGGGGCATAATAATATTGCTGCAATCAAGGGTGAGAACTGAAAGAGGTCACGGATTAAAAAGTGTCCCCATCTTCGTCAGCCGTCACCATCAGCACCACCTCCACACTGCAGCAGAGCCCAACGGGCCCCACCCTCTGCCTGGAGCCCGCACTGACTCACATGTCCCCCCTGCCTCCTTCAGTCTTTTCTTCTGCAAACTGACCTTCTCGCGAATGCTTTCAACCATCTCAGTATTGAGTGGAGTGTGTTTTCAAGATAAGAGTAACAATACTACCCTGTTTCCCCGAAAATAAGACAGTGTCTTATACCTGTTTCCCCAAAAATAAGATAGTGTCTTATACTCTGTTTCCCCAAAAATAAGACAGTGTCTTATATTAATTTTTGCTCCCAAAGATGCACTAGGTCTTATTTTCGGGGGGATGCCGTATACGTATTTCAGTGAGAGGCAAAACTGTAAGTAGATCTTATTTTCGGGGGATGTCTTACTTTCGGGGAAACACGGTATCTCCTTGTGCTGGTCATCTAGACAAGGCCAACCTTGAACTTCCCCTTACATGTTATTTCAGGGCCATCTTTGATCTATAATTCTAATTGAGTCATAAATAAAACATCTTGTATGGACACACCTCGTGCTGGGTAACTTTAGATAATTTCCTGAAAATCTGCATATAAATTATTTACTTTCTAAGTGGAAGTCATATTTTAAATATGCCAAGAGAACTGGTATTTAATGTACCTTAGGGTGAGTGATTTTGTAAAGCAAAGCATTCATCTTCAGTATGGTCATTCGTTCCCTAATCTGTCTGTTTTATAAGACTGAATTTTCATTTATCATATTTGTTTAAAGTATGACCTCTCTGTAGATTTCATTAGTTATTTGTATATTATACCCAGATGGGAAAGTGTATTAATGCTTAAATCTTTACCTTAATGTTTTTTCTCTCTTCCTAGAGCTATGTTAGATGTCTGTGCCTTCATCTTTGACCAGCAGGGTTACTAGAATGACAATTGAGAACATCACCAATTCAGATACTAAACCTACAATAGAAATCAATTGAACGGAAGAGTCAAAAGGTTTAGGCGATGGCTCTGTTGACAAAAGCCAAACTTGCAGGGAATTCTAATTCGGCCTTTAAAACACATTTCCTGGGTGAGAGCCAGTAGTATAATTGTGTTTAAGAGTATGATGATTATGCTATTTCCATCTATTTTGCATCAATTTGAATAATACATTCAAGTGGCTCTAACCGCACATATATAACAATTAGTGCAATTAATTAGTACAACTGTGTTCCAATCCTGTATCCTGGGCATGATACACATAAAATGTATAACGGGGTATGAAATCAACCAGTGTAATTACTTTCCAGGTACTATTCCACAAAGACATATTGTGTGAGACATCATAGAAGATGACCCTGGACACTGAAGAGTCAAAATAAATAATCTGGAACTCAAGGGAAGACTATTCTAAGTAGGAGGTGGTGAGAATTTGACGTCAGTGGGGGGTCAGCTCTTTCCTAGGAGGCAGGAAGCGCTTTTCAGAGTGAGGACAGGGCCTGAGAGGCTGGCCTAAGGGCTGACCAGTGGTTGAAATTGCCATCCACCACTTCCTGGTTGTGTGGCCTTAGGTAAGTGACTTCTCAGCCCTCTCTTTTCCTCCTTCGCAGGTTTGTTTTGAGGATTAAATCCAATTATCTGAGAACAGTACCTGGCTCACAATAGTGTTCGAACAAAGATGAAGGATAGCTTTTCCCAAAGAGCTCAAGCTAAAGCTGCCTTCAAAGACCTTCTCAGGGTTGAATGAAAGCCAACTTTTGATCTTCCAGTGTGTCTCTTTAACAGCCAATGCAAATGACTATCACTAAGAACTTCACGAGGAAGGTAGAAAAAACAGTCAATAAAACGCAGAGAACATTAGTGCCAGCGTGGTTGGTATCTGGTCCCCTCCAAGGTGACCTCAGGATGGTGTCAAGCTGTGAATCAAATAAATGTCAGCGTCTCTTACGAAACACACCGGGCATGTCAGGGTATAGGTGGCTCCCACGCCCAGTGCCTCAAAAGGGCGCCCTCTCCCCCACTAGCCTGCGTCGGACTTACGTCCCATGTACTGGGTGCTTCCGACTTGGGGTGTTGAGAAGTGAGGCAACAGGCTCCAGAAGCCCACACATCACACATATTTTCATTATGAGCTGGGACCCTCATCCTTAGACTGTCTTCCAAAGGAGCGGTGTTGGTCAGTTGTCCATTTTGGTACCTATGATCTAAATCCCAATCATTTGTATAAAGTGTTAAATGGCCTATTAAAACGTCAACCCTCAAAGTCATTATGGACATAAGACTTCCAGTGTCCAACAGGTGTTCAGAAAACCAATCTGTAGTGAGAGGAAATGAACTGGAAAAAGACATTTTTTTAATCACCCTGGGCTATTTTTATTCCATGCGCTGCTGCGATATGACACTTTGGAGCATAAAATTGGGTGTTTTTGTTTTCCTTTTTTTAAGATGACAAGCAGGTGAAAAAAAGGAAGGAATTATCTCACCAGGTCACTAAATTATTGGTCAAATCAATGATTCATCATTGTCAATGAATATTGATTGAACAGCCACAGTTTGATTAGCACCATATGAAGAATTATGCTCTTCTTTTGTGTCTGGGTGTGAAGTCTTTAACCATTTATGAGTCTTTTCTACCAGAAAAATGCTCTTGAAGCAGAGCTCAGATCCTGTCTCTCTTGCTCAAAACTCCTCCTATTCTCTCCCTGTTGGGGACCAAAATCTTTGTCCCCATATGCAAGTTCCTCCATCTTGCCTAACTCTGCTCCACATTCCTGCTTCATGCCCTGTATTCTCCCTGCCCTTCCCAGATCTTCTCACCACTGCCCGAATGAAGTCCAGCACTTCTCTCTGAGCCTTTGCTTATACTATTTTCTAAGCCCAGAATGCCTGCCTCATGCCCCAAATCCTCATAAGCTTCACCCACTTCCAATGCTACTTTCCCCACTCCAACATCCTTTCTTCCTCGCTCTTCCTACACAGCCCAAAACCCAAGCATCCACATTGTTCTGAATCTGTGCTTATCCGTGACCCATCTTTTCGTCCAGCGTATTATTTTTCCCTCCTGTCACTAGACACTGGTCTGAGGAAAGCTGGCTGTGTCGGTTTTGTTGTTACCTTGTGTGTTCCCGGCTTCTTAGACCCTAATGCCTGTTCAGTATGCATTTGTGGCTAGAAAGAAAGAGAAGAAAGGAAAAAGGAAGGCTAGAAGGGAAGAAAGGAAGGAAGACTAGGAGGATGACATGCAGGGAGCGACAAGGGACGGGGGAGGAAGAAATCCAGTTTGTACTCATTTACATGGCACTAAGGAAAGTCTTATATGTGTCTAGAACTGTCTTAGGGAAGTGGAAGTTCACAGCAGAGTGTAAGACTATCAGTAAGGGACCTTGTTGATCAGATCAGCTCATTGTTTTCTCAGATCCAAATGCACAGGGGACTCCAGGTGCCTGGCACCTTTGTTATTGGGCCTCCCCTTCTACCTGGCCTGTCCGGGTGTTAGCACTTTCCATCTCAAAAGCTAACACCAACATCCTCCCTCCAGCAGACCCCGTCAACCGGACTTCCTGCCAGAAACAGATTTCTCCGAAGGAAAAAAAAGGATAAAGAGAGACAGAGGGCTTTGAGTTTCATTTGGACTCCGGGCCTGGTTTTCTTTGGACCACTACCTAACTTCTTTAGGGCTTTGGGCTCAAGGGCTAATTAATGCCTACCCTCACAGAGAATTTAAATAAGAGGCTAGAAAAATCACACTGGATCCATGTGCTGGAACTAGAAATCCCTAATATATCAGAACAGTGGCTTCCAAACATATTTTTACACACACACACAGTTTCACAAAGTAACACAGAGTATCCCAAATGTCCCAGTGCAGTTTTACTCTGTAATAATTTAAAAGGGTAAGTGCTACACACTTACCACAGTGTCATTAAAATGTTTATTTAAATCTATTCACTATTCATTTCATTTTGTGAACTTTGAAAGATACATTTTTAATTTTTTTCCATGTCTGGCAGCTTCAATCAGAGGCACTAAAACAAAAAAAAATTTTTTTAATTAACTTAAAAATGTACTTTTGAGAATACATCCTGAAACTGAACTAAGACTTTCAGACACTCTATATTTTTAATACTCTTTTGTATTCTCTGATGCTTTTGTTCTATTCAATTATATTCCTCTGTGTTTTATTTAATTATGTGCTATTGTGGTCCACCGTCTTTTTTAAATGCTGATCTCACCCCTGCAAATTAATTTCGTGACCCTGAGTCTAAAAGACAGGAGTGGCATGGCTGGGGGAATGGGACATCAGTCCATTCTCAGATGAAGAGCTCAGTCGTCCTGGCAGGTCCATTCTTTTTCTGGGTAACCTGGTGAGTGCAAACCATTAAAGTGGTGGTGGGATGAGGTGTGGAAGGGGCTCCTTGCTGAAGAAAACAATCTATCACTACTCAGCGGCGCTGACAGTCCCCCATGGCTGTGTGTGTCATTGCAGAAGCCATCATTTTAACGAGGTCTGAAAGCCATGGATTCTTGGGATGTAATGATTCTCTTACATAATGGAACATTTTCTGCACCCAGGGAACATCTGAAAGTATTTGACTTGTTCACAGAGGCTCTTGGCCCCGGCCAGCACTCTCTGCTCCCCATTTCCCATCCTCATAACAGGATAATGGTCTCAATGAAAACTACCCAGAGTGGAAATGACAGGCTTTTTAGACAGCAGTCGCCACGTTTAGAAACTTAAAGCAGAGGAGAGATTCAATTGCGTCCTGTGGGATGTATTCTCAGGCTAACGATGCCGGGCTCTGATCGCCACAGTTCCATCCACCACCCCAGCACATGATACGAGAAGGCTAGTCACATCCACATGGAACCAGCTGTCCCAACTTCCAATTTCTTAGCTCTGGTCACATGTGCTTTACCGCTCACATTCCATTACAACCCTCTCAAGAGCTCTGTCTGCTGCCTCTTGTGCATTTCTCTGTATTTGAGAGAGTTTTCAGCTGCAAGTAAGCAGATAACAAAGCAATAAATGTTAACACATTAAGAACATTGTTATGATCGCAAACAGCACAGATGATGTTCCAGGATCCACTAACTATGACACAGGAGCGCCTCAAGGGCCCAGGTGTCACCATTTCTCTGCTTGGTGATCCTCAGCACAGAATACTTTATCCTCAGCCTTTGCTTCAAGGCAAACCTTCCCAGCCAAGGCGTGAGTTTTCAATATTTCTGGTGGAGGTGCTCCCTAGTGGTGATAGTCCATGGACGGCCTTTTGTTCCTGGGAGCATCATGGTGGACCCAAGTTTCATCACCTGTAATGATCTTCTTTAAGAAGTCCTCACCTTCTTTTTCCAAATGTTTTTCAAAATTGAAGAAACTTGTTCCACTGCTAAGAATTCAGTAACAGCACACGGTTTGAAATGAATGACTGACCACTCTTCCATTTCGATGTGCACTGGGTGAAAAATGTAAGCCTCTGTGTGTGCAAGGTCAAGCATGATGGAGGGGAGATACATGTGACCACACAGAACCAGTTATATCCAGATATGTCTAATGCAACCAAAACAATTACAGGGGAGGCAAAACTTATCAGCCCCCACCCCCATCCCACCCCCACCCCCGTGCAAATCAGTTAGCTTTATCAAAGTATCAAAGGGAAATCAACTCCTCTGCCCAGGGACACGCCACTGGACCTGATGTGAATTACGGTTCACAGAGATGCTAGATGGGAATGTTTGCAGAAGGATCAATACAAAGCTATTCCCCAGGCTGTAAACTCAATTACAACAGCTCCCTGATCCTCAGTCAGGAGGCCCACAACTGTTTTTCAGTTAATCATGCAGAGTCCCCGTTTCTGTCATTAGCTGTATTCTACATGTGAGGACACTGGCAGTAGAGAGATGTCTCTAGACCCCTGATACCACATCTCTAATCCATCTTGCATCTGAGAATCAGAATAACTTCTCACCAAGAGTGGGTTCATCATGAGATCCAATTGGCAACGATGGATTGGAAACTCCCTATGCAAACAGCTCAGCGATCGGAATGACACAGTGGCATGGGGAGGAGAAAGCATCTTTATATAGAGTGCATACTAAACTTCTACCTCACTTTTCCCTCAGATCTTTGCATATGGATTCAGAATTTGGTTTAATGAAATTACCTATTGATGTCTCTTACCCATTGTTGGCCTATGTCTGTTGATCTCGTATCTTAGGATAGGAATCGTCCATATTTCCATCTTTATACCCCCTTCATGCAGCCCAATACCAACAGACAATAGGGGCTTAAATACATGAATGAATAAGTTCCTTGAAGACACAGCAGATATATTAGATTTAATTCACCATTAGTGTCTATTCTAGAAGAGAAAGAGAGTAAAAACATAAATAAATAAATGGACCAGAGAGAGCTCTTGCCTTCTCGGAGGCAATCTCAACAAGGCACAGTTGAGCCTTGAACAGCGTGGGTTTGAACTGCGTGGGGCCACTTACATGCAGGTTTCTCTCAATGGACCTTCTCAGGTCAATAGACTGCTCTGTTCAGTTGACCCACTCAGTTCGCACCCATCTTGTTCATGGGTCAGCTGACATTGAGAATCGATTTTTGACTCTGCAGGCACATTGTTCAAGGGTCAGTTGCATCTCAGAATAAAAAATTTAGGCACTTTTTTCAAAAGTTCGTAACTTTTGTACATATTTTCCCATCTCAACAAGCCCCTCGATAAAACTACTAATCACCCTTTGAAAGAGTAAGGTCCAGAACGGTGTTAAAAACAAATAGTTAAAAACGCATTCAGTGAGGATCCACCTTTTGTCAAGTCAGAGAATCATTCAGGGTCCAAAATAGAAAACAGTAAATGCAAGAGCATTTCTGTCTTCCAGGAACTCAGAGTGGAGGACCAAGCTCGTGTGTCCCAGGCAGTGGGACACAGCACAGAGAAACAGATGTCTGGGGAAGGGGACAATGGTAGCAGGTAGATCTTTGCAAGATCTGTGTACAAAGAAGTATCCAGCGCATAGTTCTAGGCTCCTCTGATCTGGCAGAGTCTGCATCCCACACAGGCTGCACTCGGCACCTTAATTCAGGTATGTCTCCAAAAGACACCAGGGAGACACCCAAAGGCCCACCTGCTTAGTCACTGGTATTATGTGGTGTCTACATCATCTATATCACCTGTCTGCTGATACGGCAGTGAAGTGACATGAAAGCTGCTCTGGAGTCTGAGTTGTGCGTGCCAATCATCAAACGCAGCTCAGCTCTTAGATCTGGGGTTGCTCAGAGACATGTGCGTGCATATACACATGGACACAGAGTCCTCAGATCACTTCGTTGTCCCAAGACATGAGACAACGCAGACCAAGTATGGGAGGAACTCTCTGCTACTCAAAGGCCCCTACAGATCTAAATGGTGCCTGCTGTTGCCCCCTGAGAAATGAGAACCAGCTCTGAGTTCAGCGTTGGATGACTTAACGTGTCAGCCCCCACTACAGAGCAGAGTGAATAAGGAGAGAACTCTGGGGTATCTTGACTTGTTTTGTTAACACTGCCTTCCTAATGGGCCAGCTGGCACCCTAAGAAAGTCAGACACATATACATTAAGAATGAGAAGAAGCACAGTCACGAGTCACTGACACTAAGAGTGTAAAATCGTCCTGCCTTAGACGTTTCTACTGCCACGAATCTTTGAAACAGAAAAAGAGACCAAGTGTTCATCCTCTAGTCCCGATGTCCAATCTTTTGGCTTCCCTGGGCCACCTTGGAAGAAGAAGAATTGTCTTGGGCCACATATAAAATATACTAACAATAGCTGATGAGCTAAAAAAAAAAAAAAAAAAAAATCTCAAAGAAGTCTCATAATGTTTTAAGAAAATTTACAAATCTGTGTTGGGCTGCATTCAAAGCCATCCTGGACCACATGCAGCCCATGAACTGCTGATTGGACAGACAGGTGATACGTATATAAATAGACGATAGATATATAGGTAAGTAGATGATAGATGATAAATAGACAGGTAGATTAGATAGATGATAAATAGACAGATTGCTAGATTAGATAGATAGATAGATAGATAGATAGATAGATAGATAGATAGATAGATAGATAGATAGATAGATAGATA
>PVKE010041354.1:0-14201 GCA_004027555.1 Craseonycteris thonglongyai | reverse complement strand
CTGGCACATACTCTTAAGGTTGCCTACCATCCATAGGCAACTCCTCAAACCTGCTGTGATACACAACCTATAGCTGATGTCTCTATTTTCCAGCAGTGGGCTGTGGTTTGCACATTTTCGTTTCCACAGTCAGGCTGCTGGTTTCTTTGACATTCTCCTCAGATATCTGAAGCTCAGTGTTGAGTTGTTGCCCGTGCCTTGAATTTCTAATTTTATTCTTATTCATTCTCTGTCAGCCTTAGAAAGAGTAATTATCATACGAAATTCAAACTTCTGTATACCTTTAAGTTCTCTGTGAACATTTTCTAGATACAATGTCTTTTAAATAAAAATTTTGTGTTTGCTTTACTGGTCTGGATTCTATTCTCCAGCTAGACCCTGGTGGATTAGTGTAGTTGTTGTTTTGTGTTGTGTTACTTCTTTCTACCTATTTTTTCTTATTTTTGAAGTATTTTTCTTAACCCCTCTTTTAGTAGTGAACATATTTATCCAACAACAGTTATGGAATGGTCAAGTGTTTTCCCATTACCTTAAAAGGACACTTTTTTCTTTCTGTTTTGCTTAATTGCCTTTTTGTGTATTACTTCAATGCTGTTCTAACTATCATGTATTTTACATGTTAATGTATTTTGAAGGAAATTGAACTTTACTACTTTTCTCCTCTGTTGAAAAAACATTCTCCCCTAGATTTTTCAGGTTATTTATCATCTTTTAATTTTATATCATAATTATCAATCTTTTCTTTTTTTAATTTATTTTTGAACAACCTTCTTAATCTATATTTTTTTAGGACACAAATTGTTTTATGCTTTTGTTATTGAATTACAAGGACAAACTGGAAACAAAATTTTAGAATTTAAAAAATCTTAAAATTGTCTGTATTTTTTATTTTTCAGTTTTTGAATCTAGACACAACGTACCTGACTGTTAATTTTCTGGGAATATCATTTCAATTACAAAAAGGTAAAGGTTAAGCTAATCATCCCTACAGGAATAATAGACCCTCTCTTCAGGTTGAACTAAGTTTAATGAAATTTTATTGAATTATCCCTAAAGGGTCCTCAATTAGTTTCTCAAGCAAGCATTTCCTCTTAGAGTATATTGCTAAATTTCAGCAAAATATATCATTGTTTCCCAAACAACAGTAGCCTGACCAGTTATTTTGATAGTCTAGTCAAGAAATTCTCCCAGTTTTTCAAACAGTGTATTATCCTAATTTCAGTCACAAAGATGGGCTATATTTAGACCATATAATTTAATCAGATCATATCAAATCTACCTATTATTAGAAATCTTTTGTAGTACCAAAAACTATTTGACAAATCCATGAGGGTACTTGCATAAAAATTCTAAAAATGAAATATTTCTAAAGGAAAAAGGCTAGGGCCCCTAGAAGATGACCTTGATCATACATTTTAATGTATTATCTGAGAGGGTAGAAATGGTAAGTCTGCTATCCTCTGAAGATACTTCCTTTGTGACTAATAATCCTAGAGGCAGCAAAAAGAGAATAAAATGTTACAAAACCATCATGTTTAAATGTACAGTAGATATTTATTATAATGTACCTGCTAAGCTTCTGAAACCTGTTTCTGTATTTAGTGAAATTCTACCAGAAATGAATTGATGCTCACCTCACACTCTAGAAGGGAAGTAACAGTAATTTAGTAGGTTTTATTAGTGTTTCGCATTACCATTCACTACCCATTGCCTTCACTATAAAAGAATTTTACATTTTTTGCCTTTTGCCAAGTTATCTTAAGTGCCTCTGCATGGTGAAAGTTTAATTTCCTGCTCCATTAACATCATGCTTGTCCATGTCATTTGGTTCCATCAATAAAAAAAAAAAAAAAATTGGGAGTAGAAGTGATTGTGCACAAAGTCAGAGCAGAAACTTTTATACACATCACATCACTCTGCTCTTTCACCAAAGGTTCTGACAGGAGACACATAAGTATTAATAGAACCTCAGTTACATAAAGCTGACCTGTAAAGTAACTAAGATATATATCATCTTGTTAAAATTGGGGCATTATGTTTATTGCAGCATACTCTGAAGGCAGCTGTGCCAACACACCTAGTGTCCCCCTAATGTCAGGACATGTCACAGAACCTCAACCCATCAGAAATACCCATGACATAGGAGCTAATTACAAAGATGAAAAAACAAAGGGAAAATACATTCTGTTGGCTGGGGCAGCTGGATTAGCCATGAGCGTGTCCCAGGAGAAAAAGGATTTATTGTTTGATGTTGGCAACAGAAGCAACAGTGAAAGCTACCTTGCACCTTTTTCTTTCTTTTCTTTTCTTTTTCTTTCTTTCTTTTTTTTTTTGTATGTTTTTGTTTTGCAGTTTCTATTGTACAGTTTTGACTTCAGCCCCAGCTCCTGTTTAGCTTGTATTGTTCCATATCTAGCAAACCATGAATTTCTGTGAGCTAATAACCTCAGTGCTTATATTGCCCAGTTATTTTCTGTGCTTTTCAAATTAACGCAGACTGTTTCAGAATTATCAATACAGTGGGCTGTGGGCAATCATTCGGGAAAATGGAAACAATCCATATTGATTATCTGACCATGTTAGAGACACAGGAGTTTTACCAACATTGTAGATACAGAGAACAGATAGATAGATGGTTGCTAGAAGTAGGGGTTGGGGGTGGGCAAATGGGTGAAGGAAAACGAAAGGTACAAACTAGTTATAAGATAAATAAGTTGTAGAGAAGAAATGTACAGCATGCTTATTATGGTTAATAATGCTGTTTTATGTATTTGAAAGTTGCTAAGAGAATAGATCTTAAAAGTTCTCACTATATGAAAAAGAAATCCCTGTAACTAATTTATGTATGGTGATGGACATTAACTAGACTTATTGCTGTGATCATTTTGCAATATAAATCATATTTGCAAATACTGAACCATTATGTTTCCAACTTGAAACCAATATATAGTCTATGTAAATTATACCTCAATTAAAAATAAAAGATGATGAAGGTATTTTAAATTCTGCTACTCCTATTGGGTGATTCTTAGGCATCTTAGCCTGATGTGGGGAAAAAAAAAAAGGAAAAAAAATTGAATTGTAATCTGTGATTCCCCTAGAAAAAGGTGTACAATTAAATCAAAGATTTAAGAAGCTACATGACCAATCTTACAGAAAAGTATGAAGGATATAATTCTAATAATGTTAAACTTACAAAAGAACAAAAGGTAAATTTTATAAATCTATTTCTCAAGGTTATGTCTAAAGCTTTAGGGGCTTTACAACTTTGCTGAAGAACCACTGGGCTGCAACAGATGAATCTAAGTGGAAAGTTTAAATCTGGAACTGTCAAATTTTAGTTTTGGCTAAATTTACTCTCTCACTAGGTAATTGGGCTTTTTTATTGGTATTTATAATGTTTTTCTTAATATCTGAAAAAAAATTATTTTAGAAGAAATGAAGAAACAAACCTTAAAAAATAAGATTGTTTCATTATTAAATCAGAATCATGTAATTATATAGGTATGATATATATACCATTTACCATTGTCCTTTAACTTTATAATAGGATAGGTATCAATTTGAGGGGGGGAGAGAGTTTTCCATTTTTAATAGCTGTCTGAGACTTATTATTTATTTTTAGGCCTACTCAATAATGCCTAGTGATAGATAGCAACCATTAGTTATCAAATGACCATCTTATTATATGCACATTGGCTTTTTCCATTCTGATTTACTTTAATTGGCTAGTGGTCATGATTTGTGCCATTACTTACAAAAAGCTGGCTGAAGATAGGACAATGATACCTTAAGTTATTAAAGAAAAAACCAAATCATCTATATTCACCAAAATATAGAAGAATATAATTTGCCTCTATTCCTTAATATGAAAAGACCCCTGAAGTAAAAATTGACCTATGACCATTCCTGAAACCAATACCCAGCAAATCAAACAAATATCAACTACAAAATAATTTCCAATCCTTATGTTTCCATTTAGCCCTATAGTCCTGAGGCTGGAAAAATTCACAACACAATTGTCTCATCCTAGAGAAATTGACACAACACTGAATTACTGGGGCAAGTGTCAGCTTTTTCTCTATATGAAGAAAATTTCCTGCTTTGTCTTCTCATAATAGTTCTTTCCCAAAAATAGTTTTCAGAAAAAGAGTTTTCAGGAGAGAGCTTTAAAAATTCATCCATCCTGTATGTTTCTTATGATCATTAACCTCTTGTTTCCTCTGGTGATTAAGGGTAAGCATTGCACATGTAATGCTGGCGATTCTTTTCCTGACTTTACCCTCACATGTTCAACAAATTAAGTACACTTTTGGCTCCATGAGAAATAGAAACTGAATGATATTAAAATGAACTCATTGTACAGTTCACACTTTCAACTAGGTTTGAAATGACTTTTCAACCCTGGCTACTCTTAGAAGGAAGGAAACCTCAAATGAAGTTATATACTTTAGCCCCATGACCTTTGAAGACCAATCTAGTGAAACTCTTTTAACAGGCAGAAATGTCTCTATGATCAAATAGTACTGTGAGTCTCATGTTAAATAGAATCAAATCTGGGAAAAGGAATAATATTTGTCATATCTCCTTGAAATTACATTAAAAAACAATCAGACATGCAGTAAAATACATTCTACCTAATTTGGAGTATATTTTTCATAAGAGAAAAGAAAAGTAGAACATTTTTAGTTCTTGGATTAAAATTTTTCTGGGATGATTTCTCTTCCCCTTTTCATTGACACCATTCTCCTTATTTTCTTACACTATCTCAAGCATTTCTCCTTAATTACTTATATTTGTTCATGGTCAGAGCCACACAAAATATTATGTATTGACAAAGATGGCACTAAGGGAGTTAGACTTGTATCCTCTGGGGTGTGTGTGTATGTGTGTGTGTGTGTGTGTGTGTGTGTGCCAACCAAAAAGCATATTTTTGTTGTAACTTCAGGATGGATAGTTATTTGCCCTTTTTTTATTCCAAGTTGAGAAACTGATACAAATAGCCAAATGAAGAGCAACAAACAGTATCTGGTTTATTACTGGTAGACTAATAAGCTTCACAGTATCATAATTTATATTCAAAGCCAATATGAGATTTTCTTTGCTTTCCACACATAAGTCTAAATCTTGGAAGACACCTAAGGGACAGACATGGACATAATTAACTTCAGGGATGATTGTGGTTTTCTCCTTCTCCTTCTCCTTCTTCTTCTTCTTCAAGATTTATTTTATTGCTTGAGAAAGAGAGAGACAAAGACAGAGAAGGGGGAGGGCCCAGACAGTGTTTATTGTTGTACGTCATTAGCTGTGACATAGTTTCATTCCACACAGGTGGATGTGGGTCCATGCAGGATAGGAACCAAACTGGGGCTCTTCCATATGAGATGCATGCCCCAGTTCAGCATAAGGGTTTGCACCGGCTGGAACTGAGATTTGATCCTTGGACCTCGCAGTTGCAAGGTAAGCACTCACCTGTTGAACCATCCCGGCACCCTGATGGCTTACGTATGAAATCCTAGTCTCAGCAGAAAAGAAAACATCAGAAAAAGTCATAAATAGGCCTCACTGTTTATCTTAATTAAGTAGATCTGTACTTTTGTTTGTGTGGCTTTATTCTTCCCTCAGCACTCAGAATTGTGATGGTAATTAGAATCAACCTCCGTTTCCCATAATATTGTACAGATTGTATTATTACAATAATTTTCTATTTTATGAGCTGTTTTTTTTTTTTTAAGATTTTTATTTATTGTTTTTTGACAGAGAGACAGAGACAGACAGAGAGAAGGGGGAGGGCCTAGAGCAGTCTCCATAGTTGACATTAGTTTTCCATATAGTTTCACTCCACAGATGGGCGCAGGGCTGTGAAGGGCAGGAACTGGGCCGGGAGCCTCCCACATAGGCCCTGGCAAGAGCTGAACTGGGGGCACACCCCAGCTCAGCATATGGGTTCGCATGGGCCGTGCCTGGGATTCGATCCTCAGTCTCCAGGGCTGCAAAGTGAATACTCAACCTACTGAGCCATCCCAGCTTCCCCTTATGGACTATTTTTAATAATTTTGAAATAGATGTTCTTATATAATGTATCATAAAATCTATAGAATAATGAGTTAAAATTAACAATTTCCAAAAGAATAACTATAAATAACAGACAATAATCTGTATTGGAAAGATCATTACAAAGACAAATCTTGATCACCAAATATATCTATGTGGGAACAACATTATAGTTACAAGAACAGAAAATATAAGGAAGCTCTGGTTTCAGATTATTAAAACCAGTTTTAAAAAAACCTATAAAATGCATTATTTTGAGTAAAAAAATTTTATTTCATTGCTTAGGAACCACTCAATTATAAAACTAGTACTCTATATCTTGGTATAGTTTATCATTTATTATTATTTTTATTTATATATTATTATTCCCCTGAAATTTTAATTAAGGGAAGTAAAACGTTTGTCACAGTCAAGTATACCTTTTCTATTTAGTCTTTTTAATCAATATGTAATTTTTATAACCTAAATTTTCCATTGTATTTTCAAAATAGTCATTTTATTAAAAAAAATTGCAGGGATTCAATAGAGTACCAATTTTATTCAATCTCTCATCATATAAAAGAATTCTTTCATTAATTTTTTAGATGTGTTATTTCTTTTTTGTCTCTTATTCTCACCTTGGTATGTTTTATAATTTCCCAAGCATCAATCACATGGTTGTCTAAATAGGACTATGTATGAGGTCTGTTCCGAAAAAATCCAGCCATTGTCAATATAATGAGAAAAGTTACATGGCTGGATTCTTTCCAGATAGCCCTTATACACTGAGATTTTTTCAGTCCTATTCTTCTATCAAACAAGCCAGGCCTTTTTATTGTATCTTGCCATTAAAAGTTAGGGTTGTGGAGAAGCCGAAATGGCTCAGTGGGTTAGTCTCTCACTTTGCAGCGCCGGGGACCGGGGATCGAATCCCGACTCCAGCCCGTGCGGAACCATATGCTGAACTGGGAGCTCCCCCAGTTCAGTTCTCTCTCTGCCTCTCTCTTTCTCTCTCTCTCTCTCTCTCTCTCTCTCTCTCTCTCTCGCTCTCTCTCTCTATCCCTCTCTGTCAGAAATAAATAAATAAATAAAAATATATTAAAAAAAAAAAAAGTTAGGGTTGTTTTTCTTTTTGTTTTTGTTGCCCCAGCAATACATAACAGATGACATTTTTTTGTGATAAAATTCTTATTACTTGGGTTTATTTTGTACATTATACATTAGTGGACAGACTATTCAAAAATATGTGAGTACTATGCCATATTTTCTAATATTTCTCATTGATGTACTGGATATTTCTATCTTCATTATGTATTACATATTCTTTACCTTATTTATTTATTTATTTATTTATTTATTTATTTATTTGGAGATAGTTGGCTTCTTCTTTTTTCAAGAGTTTTTTCCTCTAAGTATTATTTTTAAAATTACTTTAAAAATGATTTAGCTTAATAATGATTCTGCTGGTAATTATATGATTTTGGCCTACCGGTATGTCAAAATATTCACTTACCATTTTACTTGTAACTAAGAATTTATATAAGTATTAATGTTTAGAAAATTAGTATTTTTTAATTAAATTTGTTGAGCTGACATTCGATGGTAAAATTATAAGTTTTCAAAGCAAGTCAAATATTGTTTGGCAATTCACAGGAAGTATTCAGTCTTATGAGAGGGAAAACACAAATTAAGCAACTTTGCCCATTGCACTTTATATTAATGAGCTACATACAAACTTTGGAAAGTCAAAGTTGATGCAATAAGAACAAAAATACATAAATAAGATGTATTCCTTATGAAATTTTTATTATGTTATAATATTTGAATACTTTTAAACACACTTTATGCTAAAATTTTAGAGACATAAACATAAGGTGACCAACCGTCCTCCTTTAGGGAGGACAGTCCTCCTCTTAGAAGTTCTGTCCTCCCTCGAAAAGTGTCCTCCTTTTCGACTTGTGTTCAGTTTTTATCCACAGAACTACCAGACATTAAAATAGACTACAATTGTCTATTTGAAGAAATTAGAAAACTGAATATTTATTTAAATTCTGAAAAATTGGTCGAGTGGGAAAATGAACATGTTGAAGTTGATAAAAGATGGGTGGAAATATTCAACCATTTCAAAAATTCACATATACCATATGAAAATTTACTTCTTCTAGTCCAATTTACATTGTGCTGCCCTGGCACTAACGCAGCCGTTGAAAGGGTATTTTCAATTGCTAATGATTTTTGGACAACTGAAAAATCAAGACTGAATGTTGATACTCTAGCTGCAGCACTTGCTGTGAAATTCAATATGAAAAATAGTTCTTGTATGGATATTTCTAATACTTTGTTAGGAAATGACACATTAACAAAAATATTCAATCAAAAATATTCATATTTAAATCATAATTAATCATAATATGCCTGCATTATCTATTTACTACATTATAATGCTTTCTGTTTAGTTATTGTTGCAAAGAATAAATTTTTTTATTTGCAATATTTGTTTCTTTAATTTATTTATGTCCTCCTTATTTATTTATGTCCTCCTTTTCATTGGAAAAAAGTTGGTCACCTTAATAAACAGTATAATTATGAAAAGTTTTTGAATAACTATTTCTGAATTACACTGGTGTGTGGAATATAAACGTAAGTTGGGAATTTTTAAAAAGCCTAAAAGTAAATTTTGGCCTGTCAAATAAAATGTGTACTAGCATTGTTATGTGACAGATTTTGATTAAGTGGCTTTTGACAGAATACTGATAGTTCTGAAATAACTATAACAGCTTCAGAAAAAAATAATGGTATAAGAATATGTTAACAAAAAGTTTTCTTTGAACTCAATGATTATCTGTGATTTTTTATATGCTTTACAATTTTTTCTCACTCTTCCACTCTATTTTTTAGTATTGAAAACTCCAGTTCAGGTATAGAATACATTTCTAGCTAAAAGTGTGTAACTAAATAATTTATCATTGTTAAATAACATTAAAATTTAATCAGAATATATTTTTCACTCTGATAATTCATCTTGTGTCATTATAGGTACACTAAAACCTCGAGGCATGAACTTGATCTTTCTCATTCTATTTAATATAGTGGAATTTCTTGATTTCTTAGCAGTTCCTTTTTTCATTCACTAGGGGTAAATTTATAATTTAAATGTCTCCATCACCTTTACTAGGATTTTGTTTTAAAAACTGCTTTCTTTTAATATAATGTGTTCTATGAATAAATATATTATTTTCAGTTAAGAGATTAAGATGTTTTAGCTTTATTAGTATTTTTCCACTGCTATAGATAATGAGGATTAAATATAGTACTAGGTTTCAGTACTGGGGTTTTTGACAACAATTATTTTAAAGATTTATTTTTATTGTTTTTGACAGAGAGAGAGAGAGAGAGAGAGAGAGAGAGAGAGAGAGAGAGAGAGAGAGATACAGAGACAGAGAGAAGGGGGAGGACCCAGAACAGTCTCCATAGTTGCACATCATTGGTTTTTCCACATAGTTTCATTCCACAGGTGGGCGCGAGGCTGCACAGGGCAGGAACTGGGCTGGGGTCTCGCCCTGATGAGAACTGAACTGGGGGCACTCCCCAGTTCAGCATATGGGTCCGCATGGGCCGGGGCTGGGATTTGATCCTCGGTCCCCAGGGCTGCAAAGTGAACGCTTAACCCACTGAGCCATCCTGGCTTCCCCTACAATTATTTTAAAAGTTAGTCAGTGCATAACATTCAAATGTGTCTGAGAACATCTTATATCTGAGAATTTTGCAAACTAAAAAGGTTTTTAAGTAGTTTATCTATAAATATTTTTGCATTTTAATATAATAAGTGGAAGAGAAGTGAGATTATCTTGTTTGTGTTGGAAAATGAGACATTGGAGGAACTGCTTATTTCTCTATTAACAAAAGCAACCATGTAGCCTCTAATTTTCTTACTGGAAACATTTTTCTTTCACAGAATACAAGATATTTATTCCTAAGTAGAATCAAATGTAGTCATTTTCATCGCTAATAACAATATGTTTAAATACTACACCAAGCTTGTTCAACATGAGACCCAGGATGGCTTTAATGTGGCCCAACAGAAATTTGTAAACTTTCTTAATGCATTATGAATATTTTTTAAGATTTCTTTTAACTCTTTATCTATCATTACTGTTAGTGTATTCTATGTGTGGTCCAAGACACTTCTTCTTTTTCCAATGTGGCCCAGGGAAGCCAGAAGATCAGACAACCCTATACTACACTTGTAAAGACTGGGGCTCAAGCAAGGTGATTTAATGCTTATAATATTCTTAACTCTTTGGAGGTTAGAAATCTATTAAAGGGAAAAAAAGGAGCTGTGTACTGTCACATTTTACATCTTAGAATTTATAAATCTAAGACTATTTGTTTATAATGGTAATCCTCTTAAAACAAGCCTATATTTTTAATCTTTGGCTTATACGGACTACAGAAAAGTGTAATCAATTCAGAACTTAAAATAAGCTACACAATATACAGTACAAAAATTACTTTTTTAAATTAATCTCATCTTTGTTTACTTTGACTTTCCCAATTCCTTAAAATAATACATATGTAGGTCTAGGACTTCTTTCTTCTCCATAAATTCTTCATAATTCTCTTTGCTTTTTGGTAGCATAGGGCTAATTCCAAATCAGAAAATCCTTTTTGTAAGTTCGCATACATCCTTTTAAATGATTACTCAGCTTCTCTCTTATTTGAAAACAAAACAAAACAAAACCCTAAAGAAATCTACCATAAACCTGAGAATTAAGCACATGAGGATAACTAGCAGGGATGAAATTCATCGTAGTTGTGAAGAACCCCATTCTGTGTTTGACTGGGTGTTTATGAATGCACAGGCACGATAAAGGACTTGTGGTCCACTGCGGTCATTCAGTAGGGTTCATGAAATTCATGGGCACTTTCCATGCTTCTGCTAAGTAATCCAAATTATGATTTTAATCTACTAATGGAAAATTTCATGTAAAGACACCTCTCCTATTCAACTATGTGCTATTTTCATTTGAAAGGCAATAGGTTGTGTGTAACACCCTCCACACATATATTCAGTCATAAAAACACCTCCTCAGAGCAATTGACAGTTTATATTTTCCCCCGTCTCACCTGCTACCCAGCCCACACCCAGATTCCAGATTCCCTAGGCAAATTTCTTTCTTGCCTTCTATTCTGCTTTTCATGTATTAATATAGCAAAAGCACAATTTCCTGCTTCCCTTAGGCACTTTCCTATTTTGAAATTAAAATAAGGAAACTGAACACTAACTTAATATTTGCATTCTGTCACATAATTTTTAATTTCCAAAGTGGCAACTCATAGAGGTATGAATAATGAGGGTAAGTTCATTATAAGGACATAGAAAAATAATTTCAAAGATGAGTTTTAAAAATTTTTTTATCTCATGACACTTGTAGAATAGACCTTAAAGATTTAGAGCTTTGAAAATAATTTGGATGTAAAAGTCAGCATTGATTATTCTTCTTGAAAGGTATACGAATCTTATTTGTTATTAATCCTCATGCCTTACTCCCACTGACTGTTTATTTCTGTTGTGTAGTAATGTGATTGTTTTTCTCCCATCTGCATCCTACACCATTCCATGTACTGACCTTCCCTGGATTGCTCTGCATCTAGTAGGCTGATCCCTGGTGACCTCTTAGGGAACCTTGCAGTGGGACACAATGGGACTTAATAAATATGTCAGAGGCTAGAAGGAGAAAGTGTGTGTGTATTTTTTTCCTGCCTCTTCCCTACATCGGTGCTGCATTCTGGTCCCTCCTTGATGATTCTACCTAACTCTGACCCAAAGTACATTCTTTGTTCCCTTAGCTCCTTCAGCCATGGAGGTACTATTAGTGTTTTATTGATGTCAATCAATGAATATTTCAGCATTGTTTGTACCATGAAATATGATTAAAATTATGTTTAGTAGAAGCCTCACTAAGCTCTCTTTACTTTCTCTCCCTGTTCTGTAAACACTATTTTTTTTCCTCCAAGTGATTTTTTCCCCCTTGAAATCAACTAAATTAAAGCTTTTGTCATTATTTTCAAGGCTACCAATTTCTTAACCCCAAAATACTCATAATGATCCAAGAGTTGATTCTAAATCAGGATAAAATTATTTAGAAGAACAAATTAGTTAATGATTTTCTCTTTTTTGATTCAAAAAAATTTTTTAATGTGACTTCCTAATTTATTACCAATTGTTCTTTTTTTCCATAACTTAAAGCTGGATTGCTTGGGCCTCTGTCTTGTTCATTGTCTTGGAGAATGCATGAGAACATGTAGATTTATGTATTATCTATAGGCTGATGACTTTGGAATATAACAAATCATTTCAAAACAGTGTGGTAAACAGCCATTTATTATTATTTCCCAAGGCTCAGATGGGCTGACCTTACTCAGCTAAACAGTTATTTGGAGCCATTCATGCAATTTCAATTAGCTGGCAGTGGAACTGACTGGTGTCACTTGAAGCTTTTCACCCCAAAATGTGTTTTTCACTCATCTGTTTTATGCCTGAGCTAGTATGACTGGAAAAACTAGCGTCTGTGCAGACATCCACTTTTTTCTGTGTGGCAATCTTGCACCTCACAACATAATAACCACTGGTTGGTTGAATTTCTTGTATGGCAGCTGGCTTCCTCAAGCAAGTGCTACATGACTCCCAAGTGGAAGCTACAGAACTGCTTCTTATCTAGGCTTGACCTTAGCCACATCCTGTTAGTTACAAATGAGTCCCAAGTCCAGCCAGGATTTGAGAGGAGGACTGTGTTCAAAACCATAAAGACAGGGAAATGTGCCTCATGAGATGGGAGGCATCTTTGGGAATAAGCTACAGCAAACTTCAAATTATACCTCCTGCCCTTATTCACTGTTATAGACTGAATTACATCTCCTCAAATTTCATCATTGCCAATGTAATGGTGTTTGAACATAGGTACTTTGGGTTGTAATTGGATCATCTGGGTGGAGCTTTTCTGATTGGATTAGAAGACACAAGAGGGAATCTGTCTCAATCTACCATGTGAGCACACCAGCCTGAAATGCGATTCACATGACACAAAGAGGACTTCACCCAACATGGAATAGTAGACACCTTGATCTAGCCTCCAGAACTACGAGAATAAAAAAGTCTGTTGTTTAAGCCATCCCATCTGTGGTATTTTGTTATAAAAGCCTGAGCTACCGTAATATACTCAAACGCTATGCTCAATTATTCAGCTATGCATTTATCTATAATGGATACTCCATAAAGATTTTAAGTTCTGATGATCCAATGTGAACTCCTGGTATTTCCTCCAAATTATTTTCTGTCCACAACCTGCCCCGTTTTAGCTGACAGCAGCTCTTTTAACCTTTCAGTTTTTTTATCTCAACATCTTTTAGTAAACCTTAATTCACCTTCTTCTTTCATAACATATCATTTAATATTTCAGGAAACTATATTATCTGTACTTTCAAAATATATTAAGAATCTGGACATATTTCACCTCTTTCAGTCCATTCTGGTGTGAGGATTGTTTTTGTTACATTTGCTATAGATTATTGCAGTAGTCTTCTGAGTATTTCATCGCACTAATTCTTTCCCCTGTTACCTATTCTTAAAATAGTAAGCAGAGGGAATCTGGGTACACATGAGTCAGTTTATGTCTGTATACTGCAAAAAACTCTGGACTCAAAAACCAAATCAAGATCAAAGTTTTTTTCACTACCTAGAAGGCTTTAGGCATTTTAACCTCCCATTCTATTTATGACATCCTCTCTTCTATTCCTCTGTTCACTTCAGCCTCACTGACCTACTTGCTGTTTCTCATGTACACCTAGTATGTGCACCAGCTTTCACCTCTATCTGGGAAGCCCTATAGCCCATATCTTATTTTATGCTCCTTCTTAAATCCTTTCCATTTGTGTTCAGGCCTTTTAAAGATATACTAGACCAGCGTCTTTAAAATGACCAAGTCGCAAAATTCTCGTGGTCTAGTCTACAGTTTTTTTGTTTGTTTGTTTTGTTTTTGTTTTTTTGGGTTTTTTTTAATGTTTTCTTTTCACTTTTTAAATATATATATATATATATATATATATATATATATATATATATATATATATATATATATATATATATATATATATATATATATATATAT